>CM068371.1:87651735-87956735 GCA_034769895.1 Magicicada septendecula | reverse complement strand
CTTGTTGACGCATGATAAGTGTCACGTAATTGTCTTCCATCTCAAAGTAGCAGCAATATGTAAGCACACACACATTACAGCTGAGCTCTGCTGGCATAGTCGAGATACTTGTAGAACGTTCCATATTACGTAACAATATTTAGAAAAATGGCGGGCTTTAGGTGGACGTGAGCTACACAGAACAGAGGAAACTGGCACAGCATAAAGTCATAGGAAGGCTATGCTCAATATTGGCAGCGAAAGTGCTTATAACATATAAAGGATTTTTAGTAGGCCTACTTACAAGTACACCTCTAGGTATTCCAGTCGGTGATTTTCTTAGTTTTTTATCCGAGATGCATTTCGGAACAGTTGTGTTCCATCTTCAATCGGAATCATTTAGTAAACTTACATATATAAAAATTGCTTATAACAAGAAACGAATTAATATCTCCGAGTGAGATTGTTATATGAAAATGGTAATAAAAATTGCCACTCAAAACTGGTGTAAAAATTATTATGATAATAATTGAAAAATTTATCCGGTGTTTAACTGTTTATTCTACTATACTAAAGGTTGCTATCCGTAACAATATTATTAAACAATCAATTTATTCATTATAATAAGTGTTTCTTATTTTATTTGAAACTATTAATTAATCACTGTTGTCACGACGACTTCAGTGAAAATGACTTGGTTCTCGTAGAAAAATTACACTTTACAGCAACATTTAGAATATGTAGACAGTAGTATCATTTATCATTGTGGAAACCGTAGAGCGTAAGAGTGTATCATTTACTATTCCGTTGCCTTCGCTTGTTCATCTTATTAAATATTCACTACTTAAATGTAGCAGATTCAGTCTTGTTCGCGTCCTCGTTTGTATTCCCGTTCGTCCAATTTTAAAGAACTACACAACTGCGTAACTACAAAATGCGTCTTTTAAGGTAACCCGCCAGATAAATTCTTACAAAATCGAAACGATCACAGCGAGCAAAAAGGCAAAAAGGTCTACATAAAAGCTCGTACATTTACGAACGTATTTTCGTTGATATGTGTAAATATTTTTGAGTACTACTGTATGGAGAGGAGGTTGTGTCTTAATGGGAAAGCAAAGAGAGGGAGAGAAAGAGAGAGAGAGAGAGAGAGAGAGAGAGAGAGAGAGAGAGAGAGAGAGAGAGAGAGAGAGAGAGAGAGAGAGAGAGAAGCATAGACACATAGACAGATAGACATAATAGACATACACACACACAGATATACAGACAAACAGGTAGAATCTCCAAACAGCCGAAATGAAATGTGAAAGCGTGATAAGATGCATAAGAGGACTTAAAGATAGGTAATATAAAGTAAGATAAGGAACGAGGAGTTAAAGAATGAAATAGGAATTATGTGAGAAGGAAAAGTACCATGAGATAAAAGGCTTACACACTGCCATAGAATACGTGGTTCGACATCTGGATTTAATGAAGACGGTAGACAAGTAAAGATGTCAGTCTGGGATGCAAACAAGTGTGGGTAGGACTAAAGAAGAAGATTAAAAACTTGAAACAGTGTACCCAAAGAGGGTAGGAAGCTGCAGCTCAGCAATGGGATTAGCAAAAGATCGAAAAAGTGCTACAGGAGGACAGTATGTCTGAACGAAAAAATTTGTAATGTATGCTACACATATTCATAAGCATATTCATTTACACATATGCTTGCCTTCGTGCACGATTTTTGAAAGTGTTAACGAAGAAGATTTTTAAAAAGCTTGTTATAAATGTGAGAATAACTGAACACTTCTAAAAATTAAAGTATCTTAGATAAGATGAAATGTTTAAACAGTACTCCTTCCTCGTTACACAAGTTACGTTTATATTTTTTTTTTATTTTTTTTAATTTATTGGAGATCTGTAAGCTGTTCGACTGAGCGAACATTTAACAAATTGGCTGACAACACACACAGGATTATGAAGAGCTGACCATTGACAGCTCTTCTTGTTTTGATAATAGATTAAAGAGTAACAAAATACAAAACTAAATGATAAAAACATGTAAACAAATGAACCAAAGTCACTATCACTTCCTGCTGGCATGATACAATAAGTTCAAACATTAAACACTGGGCCCATAAGGCACATATACAGGTTGACATTAACACGTTTGAATGACACGAATACAAAAACATACAGAACAGATATCACAGACAGTACAATACAGAAAATACAGAGAATACATTATGAGTTAAACCTGAATGGTAAGTCTAATAGTTTGTGTCTTTTTAGTCTATAAATATCTTCACTGTTGTCTAACAAGTTAATTGCCAGGTGGTTGGGATGCTGTTCTAGTTTGGAGATGTGAGTCCTGCAGAGGCGCATGATTTCTTCTTTCACGGTTGAAACTTTGAGGTCGCGGTGTATAGAGTTATTTGAGACAAACCAAGGAGCGTCGACTATTGATCTAAGTGTTTTGGACTGAAAGCGCTGGATAATCTCAATATTACTTGTACTTGCAGTACCCCAAAGTTGAATACCATAAGTCCATACCGGTTTAAGCACGGCTTTATAGATCAAGAGTTTGTTGACGAGACTTAACCGTGATTGTCTGCCTATAAGCCAATAGATGTTTCTGACCTTGTGATTAAGTTGAAGCTTCTTGGATGTTATATGTTTTTTCCATGTTAGTCTCCTGTCCAGATGCATCCCAAGGTACTTAGCACTTTCAGCTTGCGGTACTGGTTGACCGTTAATTGTGACTGGAGGGCAGTTTGCCTTACGTGTAGTGAAGGTAACGTGGACTGACTTCGATGAATTGATTTTTATGCGCCAATTATCAAGCCATAACTGAACGCTGTTTAATGATTCTTGTAGTATAAGAGATGCTATTGAGGGGTCGGAGTGTGTCGCTAGGATCGCTGTGTCATCGGCGTAGGTAGCAACAGTGGTTTCACTTGCTGACGGTAAGTCCGAGGTGAACAGGAGGTAGAGCAGAGGACCCAGGACACTACCCTGCGGAACACCCGACCCCACTGGTAATAGAGGAGAAGTAGCATCAGAGTACTTGACTTGAAACACTCTGCCCACTAAGTAGGAATGTAAGATACGGTAACAATTATGTGGCAGATTTTTCTTTATTTTATATAAGAGTCCAAGATGCCAGACTTTGTCAAATGCCTGGGAAACGTCGAGAAACACACCTGAGCAGAACATCTTCGATTCCAGCGATTTATTGATAACATTTGTTAGTCTGTGTATTTGATCTACCGTAGAGTGCTTTTCTCGAAAACCAAATTGGTGATCCGGAATTAGATTGTTTTCTACAATTGTTGGCATAAGTCGTTTTACAAACAGCTTTTCAAAGATCTTACCAAGTATCGGTAGAAGGCTTATGGGTCGATAAGAAGAGGGCTCTTGAGGGTTTTTACCAGGTTTTAAGACCATGATAACTTGAGCCGATTTCCAGAGAAGAGGAAAGTATTCGAGTCTGAGTATGGCATTGAAAATGTATGTTATTAGTACAACGCCTTTGTGAGGTAGCTCCTTTAGAACTTTCCCCGATAGCAAATCAATGCCGGGAGCCTTTTTACTTTTCAAATTATACAGGATTATTTCCTTGATTTCCTTAACTTTAAAAGGCTTAATAGGTAGAGTCATTTGGAGCGGGGAGTGCAAGTATCTTTGTACCTCTTCATCGAAAGAGACGTTCTTGCTGGCTTCAGGTTGAAAAACGTTGACCAAATGTTCGGCAAAAACCTGGGATTTCTCTGTATTGCTGCGCGCCCAGCTACCATCTGGTTTATGTATTGGTGGTATTTGTAATAGTGGCCTTTTTAATCGTTTAGTAGCCTTCCACAGAGAATAATCAGTACTTTCATTTGGTGACAGATTTTCTAGATAATCCTGAATCCCTTCATTCTTTAGATTTTCCAACAATCGTTTAAGTTGTCTGGCCGCGGAATTCCACTTTCTTTTATCATCCGGATGATGAGTATGCTGCCAAATTCGTCGCAATTTACGCTTCTCAGCTAATTTCTTCCGGACAACCAGAGGAAGGTTCAAGTGCTTATTCTTCGCTGTATTGCAAGGTGTAGCTTCCCAGGCTGATTTTTGAAAAGTACTTGTGAGAGAATTTACAGCCGCATCCAATTCAGCAGGCGTGTGGAGTGGAAGTTCTAGCGAGATATTATAATTTACAAGCTCTCTAAAGTAATCCCAGTCAGTAAGACGATTTGTGAGTGTTGGTAGACTTTCAGACTCAATTATAGTATTGCTAATAGTGGCAATAATTGGAGTGTGGTCAGAGGACAAATCAAGGCAAGATTCAACTTTGTAGTATTTATGAGACAAGCCTCGTATTAAGAAGAAATCAATTAGGTCAGGTATTTTATTTGTGTCAGAAGGCCAATAGGTTGGTTGACCAGTGGACAGAAAGGACAGGGATTCTTGTCTAATGACGTTATATAAAATTCTACCTCTTGGATTAGCTAATCTCGAACCCCATTGCGGGTGTTTTGCGTTAAAGTCACCTCCCACCAAAAAACGTGCACCAAGAGTTCCAAGAAAAGAGCTGAAGTCAGTTTCATTGATTCTGTGTTTTGGGGGACAGTAGACTGCAGAAACAATTAGAGGGCCTCTTTGATCTTCAATTAAAACGTTGGTCGCCTGTAGGTGAGCAGTTTTGACGTTAGAGAAGAGATAATGTTTTATATTGTTTCGGATTAACAGAGCGGTTCCGCCACGAGCTGTCCCGTCCGGATGTTGGGTATCATAAACAGTAAAGCCTGGAATCCTAATGTGGCTTCTGTTTGTGAAGTGTGTCTCAGATATAAGCATTACGTCTAATCTGTTTTCAAGAAGAAAAGCTTTGAGTTCTAGGGTGCGTTGAGAGAGGCCATTGGCGTTCCATAATCCAATCCTGTAATTGTTATTCATTATTAATTAGAAAGTTTATTGACAAGTGTTGTAAGGAGATTAAGCATGACGCTATTTTGCTGCATGAGTTGACTGAACATAGTCTCGAATTTTGTCAGGAAGTGTGAAAGAGTGATGTCCTCATTTGCTGTCTGTTTGAGATTGCTGTCATAAGGGGGCGATGATTCTGAGTGTTGCGGTAGTCCTGCAATTTGAGCGTAAGTAGGAGAAGAGACGTTACGGGTATTCATGTTCTGTTCCGTGTTCATAGTCCTAAACATTGAAGGGGTTCTCCTAGGTGTGGAGTTTCGTACGGGGCTTTTTCTGGCCTGCAGGTTTTGATAAACTTCACAGCCCTTATAATTAGCTGTATGAGGACCATCACATAATGCACATGTGGCTGGTGTATCCTTAGATTTGGAACAAGTTGCGGAGTTGTGTTCACCTCCGCACTTGACACACTGGAAAGGTTTCCTACAATACGTCTTACTGTGACCGTATGACTGACAACGAGTGCACTGTATGATAAAGTTTTTTCTCCGAGGTGGTTCTACAGCAATCTGCATGTTACCTAAAGACCTTAGGCTATATATTTGTTTATTGTTTGCTGCAGGTTCAAGATCAACAAAGAAGAGAGGGAGGGGTGTTTTCTCGACTCTGTGTCGAACGTTGATTATGTTTCTGACCGAGTGTCCTTTTTCTTTTAGTGCTTCTTTAATAAAGTGTACACCGATGCTAGGATGAATGTTTCTTATGACAACCCGGTATGCTCGCTGGTCTTTAATTTGATAAGTATGGTAAATAATTTTTTCGTCCTCGAGGTGACGAATTAATTTTCTGTAAGAATCAGGTGCAAAAGTGTTGATTTTCACCGTATTGTCATCGAACGATTTAGTGCTGTACTGTTCTGATTCCAAAATTGCTGTAAGATTATTGATCATTTCACTGTAATTGACGATACCATGAAGGTATACAGGAGGAGGTCTAGGTACTTTCGGCTGAGCTAAGACTTGAGTAGGTTGGACGTCATCAGGGTCATCTATAGGTAACACCGAAAATCTATTGTGGTCATTAAGCTGAGTGTGTGTTTCAGATGTGTTTTCTGAAGATTGACGACTTCTTTTTCGTTTTTTCACCATCTGCCAGCTGTGGGATCCGTGTTGTGTGAAATCAACATTAACATTTCTGCCTGGCTGTTGACTGTTATAGGATTGAGGGGCATTTTGCGACATTGGAGGTACTGAAGTTCCTGAGTGGACTGTAGGAACAGGTTCAACGTTAGTTGACAGGCCTGGTTGCTGATAATTCATTATTGTATGTTGACAAGTTGGACACACACTAACACACAATCACACACACACACAGCGCACGCACGCACTGGAAGTCTAAACAGACACAATATATACAGATTAGATAAATGTTAAACTAAGATGATAAACTATATTCATAAACATAACAAAACAATAACACAAGAGATAACGGAGCACAAACTTATAACCGCACTCTACGAATGCACGACCGATACTCACGTTTATATGATAACCAATGTACTCGGTAAATAAAGGCTCTTCAAACGTAGTACGGGTGTACATTGTAGACTTGTTATGCTTTTGACTATACAATGGACGCGGTGTGATTAATCGTACTTGTTGTCAAATGCTGCGACCCGTCCGAGGTCAAGGTTACGTGTCGAGTTGTCTCGCAACTACGAACGAAAGGGAAGCCAAATCTGCGTCCCGTCGATGCCGCTAGTGGCGAGGTGGGGAGGTTACGTGACTAACGGCTGGAGACGTCTTTTTAAAGGACAAGTACAAAGTAAAAGAGATATAAAGCTTTTTCTCTTTTTACAACGGTAAGTTTTGATAAGTATATTTAGATGTTATTTAATTCACAAATACATTGGACTTTGACTATTTGGGTTCATCAAAGGTAGGTACTGAAGGAAGCACGCTCCAATAATACTGAAGTATTACTAAGGGTTACTACTCTATGGACTATTTTCTTTGTGCTTCATGCTTTGAGTTTCTTGATGTAATGGAATGTATGATTATTATTATTACTATTCCTATTTATGATAAAAATTTATTATTAATATTCGCAAATAATAAACAGAAAATTATAATTTATTCTTCAAATAAATTTATATCTCTATAGATTCACCTTAGATACGTTTGGCAGAGATAATCTTCATTTTAAGGGGTTGAATATAACTTGATAGTCAAAGCTCTGAAGGTGCAGATTATCTCTGTAAAACGTACCTGCTGTAATATAAAATATACTTGCAGAAGATATTTCTTATCTGCTAATATAGTATGGCAGTATTTATACGTAATATAAATATTAAATTTAGAGTTCATTTTTGAAACCTCTGATGATTCAGATCTGTTTTGTAAAACGTTCGTTAGATTAAAATAAAAAGATAAAAATAAGAATATTCTGCTTGTAGAAGTAAATATAATTTTTTTAATATATATTATATAAATATTCAAACACTTTTTGCTACAGTCAGTTTGTTGATGCATATATAATTATTGAATATTTAAATTGTTTTACCTCAAGATATGTTCGTCCTTATTTGGAACATGTTTTGGGACGCCTATTGTTCCCATCCCCAGCCACCTTAGTTTTGGATCTAGTTTGTGTTCCGGTTGGTTGTTGCTATGGCTTCCTGTTGGCTTTTGGTATTTTAGCTTGGTATTATTGTGTGTTGGTGTGGTGTATATATTTATTTTTTGGGTGTTTTCAATGATGACGATTTTGAAAATTGTGTCATGTTTTGTGTTTGAATATTTGTAAATTTTCCCATATGTTCATTATAATGCGTTTTTGTAATATGTGTTTTATCAGTGTCATGTTGGTTTTGTCTGGGAATCATGTCCAGACATATCTGGAGGTAAAACAATTTAAATATTAAATAAATTATATAAAAAATATGTGTGTGTTTTTAAGTTGTAATTAATTGTGTGGATATGTTCATATTTAAGATATATTTTACTTCTGTGTTAAACAAGTAAGTATGAATTACTTGTACCAAATATGCTGTAATTAATTGACTTTCTGTGTGTTCGATCCATCAATTTCTTGACTGGGTTCAGTCATACGGTATGCTGCTGGAGGACAATTGCATTGTGCAGTATGTAACTGAAGGCAATTATTTTAAAATAACCTTCTAAAATGGTGGTACTTCTAAAGTATATTTATCGGCATGTATGTTTGAAATAGACGCGTGAAGCAGATCCGAAAGCACTTTTATTAAACACGCGCAAGTTAATTACGTTTTTATTTTTTATTTCTTTCGGAAGTGCAGCATGGCAAACGGCAAAGTTGAGGTAGATACTGTTGCTACTGTAAGCGGTAAAAGTTGTTATCGTTAAGACAGATCAAGCGCCAGTTTATATGTCCTGTTGCGATATGTTGGTAATTAACTTCTGCTATTTTCGATCTGTCGCCATCTACTTGCCTTCGAGGAGTGCGGAACGGTTTTCCTAATAAGAGTTTGTCTTTGATATCTTGATAAATCACCGTGAACTTCGTTATCCAGTTTGTACCCACTTCGCTGGAGACTTCTTTATTATTATTATTATTATTATTATTATTATTATTATTATTCCAGCTGTACAATGTTTACACATTTTCCGGAACCAAAGATTAGAGAAGTGATTGAATTCTTATCTTCCACTGCTGCTTGTCCATCCAAAGATCTTCTTCAATTTCTCGTTCCCTCAATCTAGTCTGAATTTCTTCTATCCAGGTGATCGGTGGTCTTCCTCTTATCCTTCTTCCTGGTGGCGGCCAGTCCATAATTCTCCTTGGCAATCTAGACTTCTTCACCATTTCCTTATTAATTGTTCTGTGTTTGCGTTCTTTACCGTGTAACATTTCTTGTTATGCACGTCTTGCCAAATTTGCCTCTGTCCTATTGACTACATTTGCTTCCTCGATTATCATCAAGTCAACAATGACCCTTTCGTCACTGGAACTTTCTCTCCGATTGATTCTGTAATAGCGGTTTTGCCAAACAGGACCGCAACTAGGGTCTGTGTCGGCCGAGACACAGTTGGGTCCGCGTCTCCCAAGAGTTGGTGAGGGAAGTATTTGCACATTTTATAATTCTACTATACGTTAATTTAATAAAATTGACTTCAAGTAGTTTGATTTTTTTTGATTCCACAACTTAAAGTCATGTCTTGCTTAAATATTTTTCAATTAAAATTTTTTAATCTTAGACAAAATTATTGTAATTTAATTTTGTATATGATTTTTAAGCTTAGGAACGCTTGGCAAAAAACATACAAAATCTTCCAATGTGTGTATACTATTACACTAAAAGATGTTCTTTATTATTTGTCATCTTCAACATCTTATTATAAGAAATGAGTCTAACGAATGATTTATGATTTATACAGATCTTACGAAGCCTCGGCTGCCAGATTTTTTGCAGTAAAGATTTCGATTATGCCATCGTATAAAACAGACGATGCTCTTGTGTTCAATTGAAATTATATTCAAAAATAATATTCAAATCGATCTTCCCTCATGCTGCTTCTCAAGTTGTTGTAAAATTTGTTTAGCTTACTATAAGACGTTTTGCTTAAAGCAACGGTTACAGGAAGGTCAGGTTATAGAAAAAGCGATTTTTGATATTCTTCTTTTAGCTATGTTCGTATATTATGCTCAATACTGTTGTCCAGGCATCGTCTTCATATAGTCATCTGAAAACACGTATAGTCATCCCCAGTCGATCAAGTAAGGAAAGGCAGTGGTAGATCTACTATAGAGGAAGTCAGCAAAAATGTCTCCCCAAAACTTGAAAACTCTTCCTGTTTATTCTATTAAGAGAAAGTTCATTGTTTTTACTGCCAAGCACATTTTATTTATAAAATATTAAAAAATGACATTTACGAATAGTCAAAAAGTGATTTTCAAATTTTCAAAAAGGAACACTTTCTTCTTCATATATTTGTTCCTCCCGAAATCCTCTGTCGATCGGTCAATGTATATATGTGAGCTGTGGTTATAAAAGCTCACCTACAACATACCTTAGATGCTCTTAGCTGGCAATGCACTCTGGGGTAAAACATTAAGGTGTAAAATTATAGTATTTATAGTATATAATATTTATATTATTAAATGCAGTGATACAGTATTATTCAATCCTGATGTGTTATCTCCTTGTTTCGGAGGCGCGGAGGTAAATTGTCACACCGTTTTAAGAATTTAAAGCTATGAGGGAATTGACACACCGGCCAAGCAAGTAGGAAAAGGGTTAGTTGCAAGGAAAGATCTTGAGTAAATTGCCACACCACGACCGCGTAGGAAGACACCTTGGACTGTTGGTATGACTGTTTGCGTTTACTATCGTTACATGCCATTCAAAAGAGTTGTCACCTGATTCAGTGTTAAATACTAAAACAACTATCCTGCTAAAAATTTCTGTCGGTTTAATGCCTCACATACAGTTTTACAAAGTAAGTATCAAAAGCTGATAATGTCGTCGTATTGGATGCGAAAAAATAGTATTTTAAACTGGGAAATATTTGAAAAGATCATTGCTGTTTGTGTAGTAAGTTTTGCAATATGTTTAAGGTTGCAAGGGTGTTTAATTAAAATATAAATATTATTAAAAATATTTTTCAGTAATTTAAACAAAGACAAAGTCATACTAAGTAATATTCGCAAAAAAATATACTAAATATACTAAAAGGCCTAACTGATATATTAAACACAGTCGAGTAACTAGGATCTATTCCTGGCGGAGGGGGGATAAGACTAGCTTCAACCTCTGGGAAAATGAGAAATGCAGGATTTTTACGATATCATTTTATAAATATTTGATCATAATTAATTTCCGTACACTCCCACAAAGTATTATTTTTCGTGTTCAAAACTCAGAATGTTTATTAACTGTTTTATCAATTATTCAAGTCTTTAAAAACTTTTAACCTAACCTAACAAAAACTAAAACACGTTGACAAAATTTAGTCTTTAATTTGTTTGGTTTATTGAAATTTCTTTTGCACATATGATCACAAATGAAATTCGTACTGCACCAATATTCTTCTTACCAAATTATAGCAAATGTCCATAATTACTTTTCAAATATGTATCCTCAGAAATTCTACACTGGGAAAGCAAATGAAATAACTCATACGAGAAGGATTTGCTTTATTAACGGTCAACACATAGCAGTTCTTAAGGACATTTACCTCCCGACGTAGTTATGGTGTGGCAGTTTACTCACGTTCACTCTTTACGGTCTGATCCTTTTCCTACCTGCTTGACGGTGTGGCAACACGGATATTTTTCTAGACACTAAAACGATGTAACAATACACCTTCAGTCTACCAATGTTTCGGAGAGCCTGCCTAGTGTGCGCAGAGACAGCTGGAGCTAATTTACACTTGAAAAATAATAAAACCAACTACTATAATGATAATGACGACTGGCTGTACTGTTTATCAAGACCTAACCTAACCTGACTTTCTGACTACAACTGTTAAACGCCAAAACGAATACAGACATTTGGTTGACGTCTAATTGAGTTTTTGGAGAAGTTAACGAGACGTTTTGAAATTACCGATCCAAACGTCTCGCGACGTCATTTGGAATGGCGACTCTTGATCAGATCCCACAAATTAGCGTTCAAACTAGTCCCCGGTAATTACACTTATGTATTAACTCACATAGTGATACTATAAGATACTATAAGAAAAAAAGACGTTTATACTGGACAGAAGATTTGTGTTCTATTCAAGTGTAACGAGTGTCTGATTATTGGGACGAACAGATAAAACAGAAGAAATTTCAATGGACGCACTGGAAAAGACTATCTTGCACGAATTTTTTAAAGTAAAAAATAGGATACTTAAAAATATAATATTTATAAATAATATATATTTATAATATTATTATAATATACAAAAGTAATTTACAGATCAAGAAAACCTCTGTAACAGGAAGCGTTTGTATTTACAGATTTATAATTATAATAATAAAATGTGTATTACTCGCCTATTAAATTCTTTATGAATTCTGTTTCCGATTGTAAAAGTTCATTCAGTTTTCTGTTTACTTCTTTGAAGTAATGCACCTTCAATTTATTAAAGGTGTCACAGTCTAATTTAACTTATACTAATTTCTTCTGTCGGACTGTTTCTGAATCTGTATCTCCCCCCTCTCTCTTTCCTTCCCTGTTAATCTCTTTCCTTCAATGTACGTATTAATCAAAAGCACTTACTTATCAGTCTTGTTTGCCAGCTTTTCCAATTCATTTACTTTGTACTCAATTCATTATAAGCGCATTACCCTGTTTATCTCACTCCACACACGAGTGCGCACATGTGAAGCGTAGAGAGAGAATAAATACTTTCACAATGTATTAAGGTGTTCGTGCAGGAGCGCGCCGAGATGTAATCACTAGAGAGAGCGAAACCCTTTTACCAATTTTCAACCCAATTAACTTGAGCAGCGAGCGGTTCCCAGCCGAAATTGCAGCAGCGGACTACGAACGCTACAGAAAGCGAAAATGTACGCTAACCAGCCGCCAAATAGGTACACTGCTACACTGCTAATTTAGTGTTAACTTGTGTGAACCATACAATGTGGGGGAGACCGTCGAAGAAATTTGACTTTAAATTTAATGAGATAGTGTTGAAAATAAGTGTGTGTGTGTGTGTTTGTGTGGATTTATTACAGTATATAAGAAAAAACACCAATACACTGAGAAGAGTGCCCTATAATATACAGAGACGCAATTTAATCTCATACAAGAACGTTGTCAAACAATGAAAGAAATAACCAGAAACCACGAAAAAAACAAAGGACAGCGGATAGTTGTAGTTCATGTCAGGAGCGAACGGACGAACGGTTCAGGGCGGGGGGAGAACGGGACTCCCCAGAGGGTTCAAAATGTTAACGAAAGTTCTTAATTTCTTAATTATTAGGCTGTTTTATTTTAGGTTTTTCAGCTGTATACGCTAAAAAAAAAATATAGTAGTAAGTCTTTTTTAAATATAGAAACAAGTTTATTACACAGAATTTGCGTATACGTTTGAAATATAAAATATAGGAAAATCAATTCAGTCAGTAAGTATTTTTTAACAATGTTTCAATAACGCGTATTTTTATTGCGTTTCGCCACTTTAAAAATAGTAATATTGATTAGTCTTAACTTGTTTTTCTTTTGTATGAAGCCGACTGGACTCCAAATCTCCTCTCTAAAGCCAAATTCTAGATACGCCCAGTGGTTCATGGTGCAGGCAAAAAAAGTATTTGTAGCCAATGTTTAAACTGAGCTTCAAACTAGCCGTTTGTCACCAGGATATGACCTACTACAATTATGAAAAGTGTTCACTGAAATGTAAATACTGAATTTGAATAAGAACTGCCTCTTAGTAAAAGTCAATGCCTTCTATCGTCATGTACAAATATCCACTGTTTACAGTCGTAGTCAGTCTGCGCTAAAACCTGAGCTCTATGCTGTAATAAAATAAAATAAACCACCACAAAAACGTTTAAAACAGACGCTACTTTGGCAGAACCTGGACATTCCGTTTTAGGACTTCCACCTTACCTTCCGGACCGGAGTTACTCCTGCAGAAACGATTTGGACCATGATTTGATAAGCGTGTTAAAAGAAAAAAATGTGTACTTTTTGTGGACAGTGACATATACTTACCAACAAAGGAATGTCAGTGTTAATTGAAGACTCGTTGGGCACTTGGTGAAACATATTAATACAAAAGTTTTGTAAAATATATAAAAACACTTGGTAAGTTTCACAAATTTTTTAATTAACTCTGACAGCTGTTTCGACTAACTTAAGCCATTGTCAAAGAGCGAGTGAATGAAATTACTGAACACAGGATGTTAGAGTAGTGTAGGTGGTAAACATCTGTTTAGGGCGTATCTGGAACATCTGTGTTGTGATGGCGAGGGGTGGGGAGTGTGTGCATGAGACAAGGGAAGGTCTGGTGTCTTTAAAAACTAAATACAATCATGAATGCAAAATATAAAATTAACTGAACTAAATATAAACTGAATGCAAAATTTAAAATAATGATGAACATTCAAAATAATATAAAATAAACTAAACTAAATAACAGATTTTAATAAAGGGGATACACAAAATTCAGTCTGTTCATTGGTTAAATTTTTGTTTTTGTTAAAAATTTGTTAGAAATTTTAGAAATTAAAAAAGCAATAAAAAATAACAAAAATTTAACCAATGAACAGACTGAATTTTGTGTATCCCCTTTATTAAAATCTGTTATTTAGTTTAGTTTATTTTATATTATTTTGAATGTTCATTATTATTTTAAATTTTGCATTCAGTTTATATTTAGTTTAGTTAATTTTATATTTT
This sequence comes from Magicicada septendecula, assembly GCA_034769895.1. NCBI lineage: Eukaryota > Metazoa > Arthropoda > Insecta > Hemiptera > Cicadidae > Magicicada > Magicicada septendecula. The sequence goes on along the minus strand of CM068371.1, from coordinate 87,942,499 downwards.
GCATTCATTATTGTATTTAGTTTTTAAAGACACCAGACCTTCCCTTGTCTCATGCACACACTCCCCACCCCTCGCCATCACAACACAGATGTTCCAGATACGCCCTAAACAGATGTTTACCACCTACACTACTCTAACATCCTGTGTTCAGTAATTTCATTCACTCGCTCTTTGACAATGGCTTAAGTTAGTCGAAACAGCTGTCAGAGTTAATTAAAAAATTTGTGAAACTTACCAAGTGTTTTTATATATTTTACAAAACCTTTGAATGTCAGTGTGTTTGTGCCGCAGAGTGGACATCGATATCGGGTCATGGAAGGTGAAAATTACTATCTGAGAGCAGACGGAAGAATGAATAGTGTAAAGTATCGTTTCAGAACTAGTATTGTTGGACAGGATGGCAAAAGTGAAGACGATTTGATAATCTCACGATCACAGTCACCTGTTTGGTAACAGTAAAGAAAACAAAAAGGGGGGGTGGAAGAACTGAATTTGACATTTTTAAATGCGGTGTAGGTAAATGTAACCTTCCCTATACTACTTATATAGTTTAATTCAATTGTTAGGTTAATCTTGTCTATGCTGTACTGGACACACACACAACCGCTCGCGCACATTAATTATTCATATGAGTTGCCATAAACATGCTAAACCAATGTAGGCCACTACGTGGATTGGAAGTAACTTGCATATAATGACAGTTATTACGGTGTTAGTTATTGGTTTAGTTAACATTATTGCTACAATATTAATTATTGCTCATTTGAAAACTTCTATTTTGAAAACAAAGTTCATATAAGAATATACGGACAAACGCGCTGCGGAATACAGACAACAGACTTAGCGCAAGTAGACAATTAGTCAGGGGGAGCAGGCTAATATTTTGAAATGCTATAGTGGCCACTTTCCTCTCACGCTTTTTCACGTCGCGTCGTATCCCCAACTACAACTTGCGCGGATCTTCACGTCTGATAGTGCTACAACTGATACTATACTATAGTACTGCTTGTGACAGTTCAGGAATCTTATAGTTGCCATAAAGGATTGTTTACACTACATTATTCTATGGTCGATATTATGGACTATAGAGGAGATAGTATAGGAGTTAATATAATCTTTCCAAGACGTACTACTGTAGAATAGTAGAGACAATTTCGTGAAACGATGAACGAAGCAATGATAAAGTGCTGAACACGGTTCATGAGGATCTGAACTCGTAATATGAAGTACTGACGGTTAGAGCGCTAAAAGGCCTTCTTTTTTTCTAGTTGTTTACTTCGGAGATTAGGCATTGGTCTGTTCTCATTCTCTAATGTCACCGCTTTCTTTGCCCAGCTAAGTATCTCTTTTCCTTTTAGTTCACAGTTTTTAACAATTTTATATAATCGTGTTTCCTTGTTTCCTGTTTTCCCAGACGAAGCACTTAAGACTGAGTGAATTCAGTAGTAAGAAATCCTTCATCTGTCAAGTGTCAATGGTCTCTATAGACAGCGGAGAGCGGGTCAGAGCACAGGGCAGCCTCAAATCCTTGGGGTTAGAAATGGCAGATGAGCCACACATATTGATTAACGCTATAGGACGGAAAAGGCCGTGAAAAACCACAAGATTTTTGATCCTGATGGATTTTTAAAAACCATATAGATTGCCAAGGTTTTAGGTTGCTGCTCCATCAGGTATCATATGGTGTAATAGATTAGAACTATGATCAGGGGTTCAGAGAAACACCATTCAAGCCTATGATTATACTAAATTGTTGTGCATTTTATTAATAAAAAAATGCCTGCTAGTAATGCTAGAGGAAGGGGAAGAGAAGACGGTAGTTCAATCAGTCAATTGATTGGTTCTTCGGTGACCCCTACTCATGATTTTTGTTTCCTACATGGTCTTTGAAGCCTTCGTACTTAAAAAATGCATACATTTAGTTATTGATTTTTAAAATAACTATTCTTATCAGATACGTCTTTTTATTGTGGGTATTATGATATAATCTACTAAAAAACTTTCCATATCACGAAAGATATTTAAATTAACGTGTTTTTTTTATGGATATTCCGTAAAATAATTTTGTATCTTCCCACATGTGCACTATACACACATCCTTACGCACTGTTTCACAGTTCTTAAAGTTCAGGGATGAAAGGTTAGAAAGGTACAGAGATTTTTAAGCAGAAGACTTCAGCAGGGCGATATGACGATGTTAGAGGTTAGACACGATCATCCACCACGGACTGAGGATTGACGAGTAAAATGAGTTGCTAAAAAGGATCCTGTTAAAATCTGCCCGGTGTGGACTACGGTTCTCTATACAGAATTTCTTTATTAACACATGAAAATTTAACGTCAGATAAACGTATTATGGTTACGTCAAAGCAAAGACTGACAGCAACTGGGGCGGAGTGGAGTACACGAGATAAAACTGCAGCCAGTATGCAGCTTTAATATATCAATGAAAGTTTTATCCGGCGGTGTCGTGAATAAACGCGGACCGCGCGCTGCCATTCTTTTTTGTTTGGTGTCATAAAATTCTGCACCAGTCTCTCCCCCCCCTCTCTCTCCCTCTCTTACTCTTCCTCTTTTCACTTAGGCGAACATAATAAAATCTTTTTTATGTCCTTACTTAACTTATATTCACTGCGGAATATGTATAATTTTCATGACGTGAAAAACCGTTTTCCAAGTTTAATGAGTCGGAAAATTATGTCACAGAGTTTAGGCGAACGAGTCTATTCTATTCTTTCTTAGTTTTTCAGTAAAAGGTGACGCGCAAAAATATTCTGCGTAATGATGCATACGCTTTTAAGTGGTCTTTTTAATATTTCATACATTCATTTGTTCTATAATCCCTGCCAGCATGTACTATTTACAGTGTCAGTATTCTAAACTCGAACGTGTAAGCCAACTTTGTTACACACATACACTATATACTCATTCCACACGCTTAAATTTAATTAGGTTTAGCTTTGTTCATTACTTATTGGTTTATTTGTTTGCGATCTGTAATTTTCAATTATATATCATTACGTAGAACACTTTAATTAAATGTGATGTGATATAATCATGAAGATGGTAAAGATATCCACAATAAAATTAACAGCTTGCAGAGAATATGTAGCATTATATGAAAGGGAAGACCATGACAGAAGATTTGCTTATACATTGAGTACAATCTATGATAAAACAATTTTAAATTTAATAATAATAATCAAACACTAATTTAATAAACAAATCAAATAATAATTTTTTCTAGGAAAAAATTGTAAAAACAAAAATTATATTAGATAACGTTATCACAGTTTAATTATTTGGGCTGTGATATCACATATAGGCTATAGGAAGGACCAAAATATTGTTAGAAAATTAAATAAATTTAATTATTCGTGTGGAACAGATAGACGGCTATTAAAGAATAAGACACAAAGGGAGACACAGCTGAGTCATGGCAGTAGCAACTTTCATATACGGTAGTGAAACGTGAACTGTACTGTAAATAAAAATATTTCTAAAATACAGGTCTTCCAAATGAAATCTTTACGAGCTGTTAGGGGATGTAGTTTGAGTGACCACGTTAAATGAAGGTATAAGGAAAGATCTCAGAGTACGTCAGTTATTGATAGAATAAAGAAATACAGGTCTAAAGGAATAAAGGAGTACATGTGTTCATAGAACACATGGGAGATACGCGTCTTTATAAAGAAATAATGAAACATGACCATAAACCATGAGTAGGCGGTCTCGTGAGAGACCCAGAAATCAACGGTTTAGAGACTTTGTGAAGTCGGAATGGGCCGTAGCCCGATCCACTAAGTTACGAAGAAGAATAAATTGTCAAAAATAAAAGTTTTGTTAGACTCGTGAAAGGTTGTGCACGACTAGATCACGTAAAAGATAGACAAGATTCAGGACGACAAGCAGTAACAGAAATAGGAATACAATAGAAGTAAAAATTGAGGGATCATAGAGGTAATTCGTATGTCTCCAGAATGAATGCTCGGAAATATTTAATACACAGGCGATTTGTAAGAAGTATCAGGTAATCAAGGATAAAACAATAAAGACGGAACCTAATGGACGCAGACGCACCTAATGCTGGAACTGTAGAGGAATTAAAACAGGAAGAAGAAGAGAACAAGGAGAGGAGGAAGAGATAGAAGAACAAAACGAGGTATTACGTAGGTAACTAACATGTACTTACTACAATAAATCGTTGCATGGTTCATACATATAATTTGAACGATACATAAACCTTTAACAATAAGCCTATTATTTAATGCACTGTCATATTTTAGTGTGTTGTTTAATGTATAAGATTAATAAAATGGAAACAACATAAAAAGAATTAAAAATTTTTTACTGTTACTATCATCATTCAGTTTTTGAATTTAAGCACAGCCGTTGAAAAATGTGTCACGTTTGTCTTCTGCGTCTCAGGAAAATTTAGTTCGATTTTTTTTAGAAACCAGACTTTTTAAGTTAGTTTATGGATACATGGTTTAGTCCAACGTGCTTAATACTTTGTGTAAGGGAGACTTGCTTAACAAGTGCTTCGTTTCTACATCTGTGGGTATAAGGGTATATCATTGGTGAGTTATGGCCTACCTACCTACAGTATGTACCTACCTATTTGTACTGCCGTTGCATGAATAGTGTCATACCTGACTCAAAAATAATTTGTCAGTACTAAACGGAACACATTTTGCTAAACGGAATGCTTACAATACATCCTTGCAATTTTAAACAAATAATATTTTTAATTTAGATTATTTACTTATTCCTTCACTCTTCTACGGTAAGGTACAAGAATAGACATTTTGCGACGGAAAACCAATACTACTACGATAACAAATAGAGATAAATAAATATTTATTCTCCTTAACAAGTGGTTCGCTTTTCTGAAATAGAATCTCCCTACGGAGGCTTGCTCTGACATTTATGATTATATATAGTGGAGTGGCTGCTCTGTGTGTGTGTGTGTGTGTGTGTGTTAGGCAGCAGTATAGTATTACCGGTTTTGGCTCAGTACTCCGTTAACCACCCATAAAGGTCACAATACCCTTACACCAACAATAAAGGGTAAATGTGTTCGGAAAGAGTTTCTGTTCCAAAAAGTCAAAACGTGTTTGCAACGTTTCAGTAACCACTGTTTGGCAAGAGTAGCAGTCAGCAAAAAGTGTGTTCGTAAAAAATGGAAGCGTGCTGTTGCAACTTGTCATCTGGTAAATTCATAGCACAAATGTGTGGATAAAACACTGTGTTGTACTGACTACTCAGAAAAACGCGACCGTCCGCCCCCACTTACAACCTAAGGCAGGATGTTGCCTAAAGGATAGAAGGTAGCTACCTTCCATGTGACCCGCCAGGTAAGTATCCGATGTGGGCTTTGTCATGGAGACAGCCGCATTTTCCCCTCCATTGAAGCCATGCTGCCTGATGTGTAGCGAGGTGAACATTGGAGCTGGTCGATTCCAGTCACCCTCCACGTGCTTGTCGTCCTTGTCCATATGGAAAAGCCACTTATAGCAATGATTGCAGGTGCAAGGCCATCTGGGACCATACCGACTAACTACGGCATTGTTTAAAAAAATAAATATCATGATTATGTACCATGTGTTATTTTAATGACAGCATAAACTCATCAATAAACTTTAAGTAGCATTTTTAAGTGGAAATTTACAGTAACGAGGTTTTATTCAATTCTTTACTTAAGTTCATGTATGAAAATTGCCTTATTGTGAGAACGACGCGTCTTTCTGCGGAAACTTGTTGACGTTCTCTCCATCTTTAAGTCTATAACATTAACTAATAGACTGTCAAATTTTCTACACTCATCCGTGCATAGTTATAAAACTTAACAGGATAATTCCTCCGTTTTTTATATACATGCAAAAATTCACCATCGAAGTCTGAATCATTATGGTACCGATGCGCCCACACGCGCCCATCATTTTTAAAAGTTGTATTTTGCAAATGGGGACTACATTCACATAAAAGAAATTCCCTTGCATCTTTTGAGAGAGACATGTCCTATTACGACAGAAATACATTTTTAGACTGACAAGTGTGTAGCTGGTTGAATAGGCTGGAACCTAACATTTCCAACTAGCAGTGCATCCTCCTCCACTCACGTGCCTCTACCCTCTACTCTCCAACTTGACCACTCCCCACCAGCAGTGCGGCCTTAGGTACACTGAAGTTCCCTCATACAGTCATTCTCCCTTTTCTCTCTTGCTCTTTTTGTATTTTTCTGTTTCTCTTGAGGGATGGACAAATTGGCTGAGTTTTTATTTGTAACAGTACACACGTGTTTGAATAAACATTTTAAAATAAACATCTCACATCCTATAGAACTGCTAATGATAAAGAATTTTTTAAATTCTTGTTTATTGCTTTTTCCTTGAAACCATGGGAAGCGCCACAGGGGGCCACGGTAACCCCACAAATTTTCTTGGCTCACCGTCGGCCCCTCCAGATTGTAGCAGCTACAGTACCAAACCTGTTAATTGTCAATTTGGACAGTGCGAAATGTTTTACAAACATGAATACTACACTGTTACCAATTTAAGTGTTTTTTAACAAAAACATATTCCCTAAAATACTGAATGATGCTATATAGTTTTAAAACTTTCCTAATTAGGAACAAGTACGAACATAACTTACGTTGCAGCAAATGAACAGGTTTTTGGGAAGCTTATAGTATGCTCATTTTACAAAACTGGAGTAATTTGAATCCATGTATCCGTCTGATTTGTGTTTGTTTTCGTCATAAGATTGTGCAATACCCTCTGTTTAATATATATTTTATATAGAATTAATTAATATTAATACTCACTTACGTGGTGTGCGAAAGAAGAATTGTACATTTTAAATGCCAACAAGTAATTTTCATTGACTGTTCAGGCCCAGCGTTAAATTATCAAACATCAGCCCCCTTTTGTCTTTGTTAGGAGACTAAATCAACATCAAAGAAAAATATTCTTATTGAAAATGACTTATACATCGCTTTGTACAAACACGTTATAAACACTAATGGTACAAGTAACAGTATAAGTTTATAAACATTAGGCCTACTGTTACGCTTGCGTGACGACGTTATGCGTTAGTAACGGTATTACGTTTTGTAATCGTTGAACAACGTTTGCTATTTCCTGGAACGTATGAGGTTTGTAAATTAAGTAATGCTACTAATTCAGTAAAACCTTTTATTTACAATCAGACTATATCTAAACTCTATCACCTTTAAAATGTTTGCCTTGGGAAGCCACACAGCGCTTTAGACGGGTTTTCCACTCTTAATAGCAGTACTGGAACTCCTTCAACTTGTCGGTTACATTTTTCAATGTTGCCTATTGTCCAAAAATGGTGTTCTTGAGATGATTTTTCAATCTCGGGAAGAGAAAGTATTCACAGAAACACAAGTCAGGAGATAAGGGGGTGAGGAACTACAGGAATATTTTTCTTTGCCAAATAGTGCAGTCAATGAAGCAAAAAAAGGGCCTTGAGTTCAGAAAACTTTCTAATAGATCGAAATCGATTGAAACCTTTTTTATTATATTTTTTAGGCCAAAAATAGAAAGGTCTATATTGTTAGAGGATCTGCTTTTACCCTGAGAATTTGGGAAATTGAAAACAAGTTTCGTAAAATACTCAATTTTCATAAATTTTCTTCTTTTTTTGTATAAACTTAAAAATGCGACTAAATTGAATTGGAAGGTTCCCTTTAAGGTATTTAAGGGTTCTCGGGGCCGCTGAATGTGAATCCAATGTCAAAATAATTTTTTTCAAAATGGTGGATCCAATATGGCGGACTTATATTGATTAGGGGTGGCTTAAAATGATAAAATTAGTAAAAATGAAGGTATTCAGGCGAAATTGTGTACTCGGGGGTTTTTGGGGGTCGCTGATTACGAATTTGTTGACGAAACTTGAAAATTCAAGATTGCGGATCCAATATGGCGGACATAAAATTATAAAAGTTGTAAAACTCAAGGTATTCAGACCAAATTCTGTACTTGGGGGTTTTCGGGGTCGCTGATTACGAATCTGAAGATTGAGAATTGAAAAAAATGAAACTTTATCTTTTACGAGGCTAATAAATAAAAAAGTAACCATATTTTACATTGCAAAATAATTTATTGAATTCCAAAAACAGAACAAATACAAAATTTAAATTAAAAAATTTATTGTCATTTCTTAATAAAGTTTATTCGATGTCTTCGTTATCGACTTCATCCCCTTCCATGTCAACATTCTCTGCGATTAAGAGGTCAACGTTTGAACATGTTTGACCGCTGCACCCTGTGCAAGCTGCTGAGCAGTACAGTCCGGCTTTTACGCAACTGCAACTCTTACATTCACCCTTACAACTGCAGAAAATGATTTGCAACAAATTTTTTGGAGCTGGTGGTTTCTCAGTCTTGATTGGGATCAAAGAATTGTTCAAATATTTCCACCCCCAACATTCTGGCTGCATTTCATTTCCTAGCCATATTTGAACTTGGCAATAAACCATTTTAAGATGCTGTAAAGCAGCATCAGTTGTAGGTGGTATTGACGCTAGATTTATTGCAGTGTTTTTCTTTGAAGATTTGGTGAAAAAGTGGTAGCGTGCAGAGTCTAAATCGACTACTGACTTTGGTGCGCCATATAAACCTAGAATGCATTTTACATGTGTCCAAAATATTTGCAATATTTTGCTTCTCAACATAAAATGTAACCGCGGCAGTCTGAATAGTTTCTTGATTATCCAGAATTTTGGCAAAATTCTTTTTACCACTTTTAAAGAATGCCGATGTTGTGTCACATCCTGTGAAAGCGTGTAAGAATAGAATATATGGTTGGCAGTTAGGAAATTTATTATATAGAGACTTTGAAGAATATATTTTTTGCAGCACATTCTGTTTTGATGGTTTTATGAAGTAAATTTCTTTGTTAGACGGGCAAAGGGCAGTCAGAATAACGAGCACGTCTATATCCTCGGATACTACAGCCACATTAGAAGATTGAATATCTAAAGCAGTTTCAATTATCAATCTATCAGCATCACATTTGCTTGCATGCATGAAATATTATTATCAGACAGTTTCTTTTTTAATAAAGTAATAAATCTACTTTTATTTTTATTATTAGAAAGGAACTTTTCTTGTGCGATTTTCAATTCCATATCTTCGGTAAATATAATGTCAACTGTAGCGTTTCTCAATGCTCGCCGATTTCTCTCAACTGCCTTGGTGGTAACTTCCTCATACCCGTCAAATACAATAATGGTATTATTACCATAATTTCTTAAGATTTATCTGACATAGTCATCACATATCATAGCAAATGTTTCCTTCAGTTGCCATTTCATGCGATGAAGAAGCATTCCTCCGTCAATAACAAAATGAAAATCTTGAGTATTTAGAACATTAGTATCACATTCTTCGAAAATAAGTGAGGTTATGTTACCTAATGAAGTTATTGATAGTACTGAGGTATCAGTAGACAATGAGGTAGATAATAATGATGTAACCATGCAGGATACCCCTGTTGAGAAAAAAACCAGAGTCCTACTGGATTTCCCTTCTATAATAGTTATAAACCAAATATTATTCCAGATGACAAAGCGCCAACTTATGCCTTTGTAGACATTGACATACTAACTTCGTTTCTGTGCCAGTTCCCTTGTGGTGAGTGTCTGGAAAAATCACTTTCTGTGCCAGTTCCCTTGTAGTGAGTGTCTGGAAAAATCACTTTCCATTATAGACATAAAATGTACTTTGTGTGGGGAAACATTCAACTTCAATTCATCATTTTGCCACATGTATGTAGCTACTATGGAGAGAAACGTCCGAAATATGGAGCGAAAACGTCTACATACCGCATGAGATACCTCATATAATGGTCGTATACTGGGTCTAGTCGACTTTAGGGGGGTCCTAATTGGTTGGAAATGGTTGATAGTAATCAGAAGTTGATTACTCTACCATTTTACCCCATGTATCTAGCCCCTGGGGAGATAAATACCCGAAACCTGGAGCGAAAACGTCCACATACCACAATGAGACGCTATGTATAATGGTCACATATTGGGTTAGGTCAATTTGTGGGGGGTCCAAAACTGTTGGAAGTTGTTTCGGATACTTTGAACTTAAATGCGTAATTGTTTTCACTCAGATATGTAGCTCCTACAGGGAGGGGTAATCAAAATTTGGAGCGAAAATTGCCATTTTTCAAAAATAGCGCCTTTTTTAATGGTCTCGCATTGGGCCCAGTCGACCTTCAGGGGGTCTAAAATGGTTGGATGATGTTCGTACTTGATTGCTCATCAGTTTCAGGTAGTTTCCCCCCAGGTACCAATCGCCTATGGAGTGTAAATCAAAAATATATAGCAAAAAAGCTCATTTTTCGCTATGAGACACCTACATAATGGTCGCTTATTGGGCCTAGGGGGCTATCTATCTATTGGGCTAGGGGGTCCAAATCTATTGGAAGTTGTTTTAAATGGCTAATACTTGATTGCTTGACAGGTTTCTACCTCATGGTATTCAAAATATGTATTTAAAGGCCATATAGTTTATTTAGAGGTTGGAGGTGGCAGGGAGAGGGTGGAGGGGGGTTAAGTGGTCAAAAAGTCTTCTGAGGTGCTTCATAAAGTTGTAGAAGTACATTTTTATCGAAAATTTTATATTATAACAATAATTTCATCGAAAAACGTAAAAAATATAATCAAGTTACACGTTTTTTTCATTAAAAAACACATATTTCTTAAGCGCAATCGTAAAAACAAAAAGCAGGTCTTCTAATAATATAGACCTTTCTATTTCTAGCCTAAAAAATATAATAAAAAAGGTTTCATTCGATTTCGATCTATTAGAAAGTTTTCTGAACTGAAATGCTTCATTGACTGCACTAAAAAACTAATTAACCGAAAGTACTGTGTGACAATATGTATTGTCGTGATGCAGCATCCAGGTGTTCACGACGGTTGGTCTCGCAGGCAATTCTTTTCCGCAGCCTTTCAAGAACTTCTTGGTAAACATGTTAATTAACAGTCTACCTGCAGGCAAAAACCCCTTATGGATAATGCCATTACTATCAAAGAAACAAATGATCATGGTTTTGCTTTTGGATTTGCTCATTTTTTCTTTTTTGGGACGTGGTGAGTTTGGTGTGTGCCGCTTCTCTCGCTCTGGCGTTTTATTTCTGGATCGTACTCAAAGATCTATAAATTCATCACCAGTATTAACATTTTTTAGAAAATCAGGATCATTTTCAGTTCGTCCTAGAAGATCACGGCACGCTTCCATCCTGTTCTCTTTCTGTTCAAAAGTGAGGTTTTGTGGGACCAATTTCGCACAAACTTTTCTCATTCCCAATTCGTTTGTCAAAATTTGATAAACTGTAGTGTGGTTCAAATTTATTTTTTCTGTGATTATTCTGACGGTTAATCGACGGTCAGACCGCATTAAGTCTCTGATTCGATCATCATTGTCGTCAGTTCTTGACGTTGACGGTCTTTCAGAGCGTGGGTCATCCTTAATTGATTCCCGGCCATCTGAAAACGCTTTAAAACATCTGAAAACCTGTGCTCTTGACAAAGCTTCATCTCCATACGCCTTTGTTAATATTGTAAAAGTCTCAGTGTAGCATTGTGCCCGATTTTAACACAAAACCTGATTGGACAACTTTGCTCGTAATTGATGTCACTCATTTTTTAAACGCACGACAAGCTTCGCGGAAAGCTTGTTTACGTTTCACGTGGCAACAATAGGCAATAAATATTAATACTCAATATCAATCAGCTGTTTATCTTACCATCTGTGTTAATGGAAACCTTACAGTTTTGCCATATTGACTGCTACATGATTAGTCTCATTACTTAATTTACAGACCTTGTATACTCGTTATTTCATGTTACAGAAAGTTTATAAGACATACACAAAAGTTTTCATACGTTTTATAAATATTTGTTTTCGTTTCATTTATGCGAAAGTAAAATGCTTATATATTTCTACATTTATGAATAATTCTTCAAATATTAAACACTTCTGCAAGTAAACTTTATTATTGTATTGTGACATACGCCAGACGTACGTTTCACTGATATTCAATGTATTTTAATAAATTTATAATTTTATATAGGTCGTCTTGTTTTCTTTTTACTAGATTTATTCTATTTATATTTATATTTCTATAGTTATATTCATAATAAACAACTCAATTGTTCTTGCTATAATGAGTTTTAATAATATACAATATTTTTCATTCTTTTCTAATAATCTATTTTAAAATTATTTTCATTCTTGCGACAGTTTTTCTTACTTCATTTACTATTTAGAAATTAAATATATAAAGAAGTGTAAATAAATAAATAAAAAATATATTATTGTAAAAAAGCAAAGTATTGTACTGTATATTCTTAAAAGTTCTACATTTATACTCAGATATTACAAAACGCATTTTACATTTAAGAATAACATGTAAACAATAATAACTTGTTTACAATATTTATTTACTTATTCACTTATTTAGAATAACCAAAATTTTATAAATATTTTACCTGATTTATTACGTTTTTACATTTGACAAATGCTCTTATGCATCCCTTTATATGTTTTTCTGTAAAGGTTTTTAAAAGAATTTACAGTACATTTTACTTGGCTAGTATTTTAAATAAATTCAGATTTGTAACGCCGAATGTTTTTAACAACAGAAGTCTTTTCTAAAGAGTAAAAAACACAACGAACTTAAGGAAAACTGTAGAATTAAATTTTCAGAAACATAAGCGTAAATATATTACAGAAATTTCAATAGATTATTGTAATACATTTTGTAGACAAAATGACGTATCGGTTAGGATATCTTACGGGCGATCTTTCAGAAACTTATGTCAACCTATGGTGTATGCTTTCAGGGATAGACTAAGTTTGAGGATGGAGGTATAGGAGCATACTTTAATTGTCTGCTAAGATATTTTTGTTACAGTTGTGTTTATGGAAAACTGCAAAACCATTTTTTTAAGAAACGGATTTTGGCTATGTTTGGTGTAAGGACGCTGTGAACTTCATGGAAGGTTAACGGAGAGCTGAACCGAAACCACTATAAACTAGACCTAGGGTAGGGTTGACATTACGCTGTGAAATTTATTGGGTCATGCCTTGGGGGTCGATACCGCACGCGCTTTGTTGGTACAGATGTCATGAAATTAGTTTACGATCTAACGTCGCGGCGTCGGCGCAAACTGTCTGCAGGGCTGACGGACGCCCGTGTATCAAAGGCACAAACTGAAAAATTCCAACTGTCTCTGTTTTTAAATACAAATAATAGTGAAGATTTACAACGCACAGTAATTAAAACAGAAACCCTATATTATGTGAAAATCGAGTGTCTTGTAGGAGTTTACTCATTCTTTGGCGTTTTCATTTTATTGACATATAGAGATGAAGGAATGAGGGGAATGGGAGGTAAAAATGGAGGGGTATAAATTGTGAAAGAATATTAACACCATCATGTGGGATGTGAAATTAAAGGGAATTTAAACCACTATCTGAATGTAGTGTTCATATATGAAAATTTCTAAATTTTGGAATCACAGGTCTAAAGAAAGATAAAAAATTTGAAAAATCCAAAGCAATACTGGAACTACTTTACTTGCTTTATAACTTTACCGGTTTATTCCTATGCTTACTCCTTAAATGAAATTCTTAAGGAGACTGAAATGATGCACCTTAAGATATCACATAAGAAATACAGGCATAAGGCAACAGCTGAATATATACTCGATGAACGATAAAATTAAACAAAACAAAGAAAACTGGATACAACACATAAATAGAATGGGTGACTCGAGAATACTAAAAAAGATAATCCAGTATAAGCCTCTTGGAGAACGAAATAGAGGCAGACCAAGAAAACGGTGGCTGCAAGACTACTCCTTGAAGTGAAGAAGAAGAAGATACTTTACCTTGAACATTCAGCATTTTAAAGTAAAATATAAATCCTCATGTGACTTTAAAAGTCATTATTTGACAGCTTAAGGAAAAGGGTAAGGTACGAAAAAAAATAAAACGTGTGTCTTGAAAAATGGAACTGTGGAACCCCTCTCGTAACGCTCAATACGCATCCTTTATATTCGTACTGTAGGTCAAGAACGTTCCCTTTATCACTCAACTCTAGGATTTGCGGGTAACTCTTGCATTGGTAACTATTGGTAGTTTGCTTCATATGTCTTATTTTAGGTGTTCACATGAGTAAATTTGTTATAATATTTTGCACGTTGTAAAACAATGTTACTCTTCTTATTCTTCATGTTCTTCTTCTACGCTACTTTGCCTTAACCATTTAGAATTTGTAAGTAAAATTGTATTGATCATGTAACTTAAATTTTAACATCTTTTACCATCAGGGAATAGGCGAATCACCTGTTCCGGTACCAACAACGCTTCCTAAGTCTTCCTTTACATTGTTGTCCAGTAGGCTTGGTAAGATTGCCGAACTTCCTGCCATCTAGCGTCTTATTCAGATGAGCAATCCATCTCTCTTTGTTTCCTGCAATACGATCTTGGATTTTAAAAACGTTCAATTCTTTGCGTACGTCTTAATTGTAGAGTCTGTCTCTCGCGTGCAGCCTTCAATAGATCGCAAGAATCACACCTCCCAGGCATCTATCCTACTCAGACGTTCCGTCACCTGAACCCAAGTTTCAGAACCGTACAACGACACTGGCATAGCCATTACGGTGAAGACTGTCTTTGTTTTCCTCGATAACGCTTGAGGAATTGTGCCACATATTATTGATTGACACTTAGGCAACTTATGATCAACATCATACTCGACGTCATAAGTGATGTCACAACAAAAAATTGTTACTCCTTGCAGTTATTGTTTGTTAAATACTAACGTATAATGTTTAATGAAGCGACCAGTTTGCGGGCGCGAACTCTCTCTCTCTCTCTCTCTCTCTCTCTCTCTCTCTCTCTCTCTCTCTCTCTCTCTCTCTCTCTCTCTCTCTCTCTCTCTCTCTCTCTCACACACACACTTAAAGACGAGAGTTGCTGCTATGATATGGTTTTAATTTCCGTTATGATACGATCTGTCGCTGCAAATGCAGTTTGGTGCAGCAACATTATGCAACGTGGTGGAATTGAATGTAGTTTTTCATCCGTGTAACATGTTTATTTACGTCTGCATTTCCTTTATTACTACATTCGTATTCCCCTCTTATTCTGTCTGTCTATCTGTCCGTCTCTTTTTCTCTTTCCCCTCCCTGTCCAATGCCATTATATCGTTTTGTATCTTTTTCCCTATCGGTGATAAAACGTTTTAGAGGGTGCACTTAACTTCCACTTAAAGGTACCTTGCAAGCATTTGTTGTTTCTATGTAATTAGTTAGCATTAAACAAGTTTTTCAAATAAAATGTCCGTATGTAAATGAACATCTGTCTTGTGTCAGACTTAACCTAAATCTGTCTTGTGTTGCTACGTTCCGTAGTGAATCCCGTACAAGTTATAAACAGATTACCATAACGATCTGAAATTGCTTAGAAACAAACATGTGATTCTACGGGGACCCTTTATGCATGAGTTTTTACAATTTAGTTTACCTTTTTTTACATTTTGATTATTCTCTTTCCTACACAACAAAACGTTAGTAAAACCTTAGTAGTGTTTGGCAAAAAATTTAAACAGAAATTGTTTAAGCGGCCACAAAACATGGAAACAAAGACTCTGGGATACAAATACTTTTGTTTTAGTATGCTAATTATAAAAACTAAAACAAGTTTTGTTTCGCGGTGTTGTGCTAACGTTGAACGAAGTGAGTTGTTAACTTGGAATTTGGTTCACGCATTGTGTGCAAAAATACGTATATTCAGATGGTTTTTAATATTCGTTCTGGACGGGAAAGAAACTGAGGACAAGAACGAATGGTTTCTCAGTTCTTTCTAACTTTTAACTAACTTTTTAGTTCCTTATGTCTCATAATTAAATAATAAAATGTTTATTATATTTAAATAATATTTATTACTTAGTATAATTACATTTATATTTATAAATTTAAATATATTAATAATAAATAATATTTGTCATTCATGAATATATTTCTTTATATTTACTTGTATTCCACATGTATAACATCGCTTCTACAGTTTTTCAGTACATCATCTTCAGATATTATAAATCATAATAACGTTATTATTTATAACATTATTATGAAAATAATATTATTGAACGAGAGAAACGAGTTTTGACTCGACACTTTGGCATTTGTCTGTCTGTTTGGGGTGTGTCTCAACCCCAACTTTTGAATGCATCAACTGATTTTCGTAAAACCTAACATGGGTATCCATACTTTACTCTATAGAACTCTATTGTTTTTTAGAGTAATCCCTTCAAAAGTGGGGGAGTGGGAGGCAAAAACGGAGAGGGTAAAAATTGTGAAAAAATCGCAACACTCCATGTGGGGTATGAATGTCAAGGGAATTTAAACCACAATCTGAATATAGTGTTCGTTTGTGAAAATTTCTGAATTTTGGAACCCCCAGGACCAAACAACGATAAAGAATTCTGAAAATCCAGCAGTGTCAGAATACAGGTAATAGTAACCCAAAACCAAATGTTTCGAATTTTTGTTGTTAATTGTATGTCTGTGTGATCTAGAATGTTTTATTACTAAAGAAATAGTAGATAAATCGTTTTTTTTGTAATCTTTCCTAGAATCGAAATTTATGCAGTAGGTAATAAGTGTTTCTTTCAAAATAGTGAGCGAGTTCAATAGCTCAGGGAGAATACATGTCGTATTATGTTTTGTAATATCTGAAAACAACAGTATAGAAACAGTCAAAACATTTATATAGAATTAATAAATTTAAAAAACATATTCCTATGTGAAAAATATGTTTGTATTAATATTCATAATATTTCAATACACAAAAATAATTGCGAGCAATTATAATTATAAAAATATACTTTTTTATCTTTATATTTTTCTAATTTGTATATTTTGTTATTTATATGTTGTATTATAAATTGACGTCTATATTAATATTTATAATTTTACAAAAATATACTCGTTAATATAAGGGACGGTAGAAGTTTATACGGATTGGAATGGGTCAGTAAATCCCTTGACACTAGAAGTTATCATAGTGATTGTAAATCAATAATTGTAAATAAATGATGAAAGGTTTCGAAAGGTTCGATGATTAATTAAACACAATTTCAAAACATTCTTATTGAAGTTTCGACAATATTTATTGTCATCATCAGGACATATGTATATATGGGCAATAAAGAAATAATTATTAGCCCAACACATTCACATATATGATCATTTTTTGTATGCGTACGTGTTACATAAATAATAGTAATTATCATTACAATATATTATAAAAATATAATTATAACTTTCTATTCATATTAATAATCACCACATCTATTTCCCATATACAAATCCTGATAACAAGGATAAAGTTTATCGAGTCGTAAATAAAAAACTTTATAAAATTTTGTGTAGTTGCTAACCGAACGTTTCAACACCTTCCAACGCGTTTTCATTAATAGAATTTTACAAAAAACCCGTTTTGTTCAAGCGTCTTATGTCGTTTCAAAGTTTAAATCAAGGTTGAAATTTAGCGCCTACCAGTGGTTGTAAGTTGATTCACTGACGAATCTCAGAGAACCGCAACGATTATAACCACAACCTTAATGACTCATCATTTGGTCTGTTTAGATTTGCATAAGGTATTATTTACTTTAACTAATAATGGAACACTGAAGACTGAAACTCAATTTGTAATATTAATTGCGAAAATAAAATATGAAGATGATTTTAAAAATGATTGTTAACATTATTAAAAATAATGTTTCCGTTGTTACGTAAAGCAACTGTAACCAGAATGTGGAAACTGGCTAACGTTATACATGCTGAAGGAACAAGTTGTAACTAGATTGTGAGTGCACGCGTGCGTGTGTGGGTGTGTGCGTGTTTGTATGTTTAAATTTATTTTCTCCGAATTATGCAGATAAGGTAGAGCACTTCCAGGCTGAGTGTACATTATGCCGAGAGATAATGGTATCCAAGAACGTGACGTTAAGATAGCAGCGGCGGTACAGAGAGAGAGAGAGAGAGAGAGAGAGAGAGAGCAATGAAAGCGAACCCTTTTAACGATTTTCAATCCAATTAACTTCAGTTCCTGACAGAAATTGCTGCAAAGGAACTTGTCTGGAAGCAGAATCTATTATATTTTGCTCTTAGCAGGCACTTGTTTTGAGTTATTCTTGGCGCTGAGCGACAACTTTTTATATAGCAAAAATGGCAAGAGATTCGTTTAAAGACAAGAGATTCGGAACTTTTTCATTTATTAAAACTATTTTTTTTCAACTTATCGATTAACTATTGGCCTTGTAATACACACGTAATGTACAGTGGTTTTTGATTGAGGTTTAAAGTATTAAGGAAGAAGAAGTGTACCCGATGAGGAAAGGAAAAACACCGAATTTTCATCGTCATGTTGTAAACGAAATCAATAAATCGTAAAATATTCGTAATATGTTAAATAACACTAATTGATTTGATAAAATGTGTTAAAATATTTTAAATGAATGTAGAATTTATGAAGTTTTGAAACGAGATATGTAAGTGGGCGACTCTGGGGATCAAGGAAAATATGATAGCTTTGACATTAGATGAGAAGTTACGAAGAGAGTGAAGATTGTAGAAGATTATTTAATAGCAAGAGGCAAGAATCATAATATAATAATAAGAGACAAGAATGATTATATAATAGAAATGATTTTACATTGCTTTAAAAAATTCTCCGTTTTGTTGATCCTCTGAACTGCTGAAATTCAGAAAACATTTTATGCATTCCCCTTTCTGTTCTGCACGTCCCCGTATCTGTTCCGCCTCTTTTTCAGTCTAGACTTCCAAAACACTGGAACTGCCCTAATTGTTTGATAACACTGAACATTCAGAATTTGTAAATAAAATTTAAATCCTCATGTGCAGGGACGGATTAGAAGCGCGTGGTGCCCTATGCTGCCATCAGACTGGTGCCCCCCGATTCAAAATTCAAACCTTTAATCCATTATTTATACTGACAAATGGCATACACAATTTCGAAAGTTAACAGTTATTTTATAAATTCTCAAATTACAACAAATATTTAGCTAAATAGTGATTACAATGAGCATAGTAGCAGTACTTAAGCTCAGAACACACTAATCGATCGATTTTTTTCTTGACTTTCCCTTAACGAAGTCTTGTATAATCTCTCATCTCCCATAGTTGAACTCAACATATCTTTAATGAGTTTTAATACAAAAAATGATCTATCATATTCGCAGTTAGCTATTGGAGTCGTCAAAAGCAGACGATAAGCAATAGATATATTTTGAAATACATAGAACATTTTACAATCAATAATCCACTTTAATACTTTGAGCGGACAAACTGTAGTATCATGAAAACTATCATATTCATTCGAACGGTTTGAGAAGAAACCTCTTTCTTGTAATTTTACTCGTGACACAAGCTGCTTCAATTCTATTAAAGATCGTTGAAAAGTGCGCACATGTCTTTTTATGATTTTCGATTGAGGACATTTGTTTTTTCTTTTTTTTTTTTTTTACATTTATTATCTTCAAAAACGTTTTGTGATTTAGGGCTGGATGGTGCCTCCTCTGACAGCTGAGACCCTGGTGCCCGGTGCTGCAGCATACCCTAGGGTTATGGATAATCCGCCACTGCTCAAGTGGCTTAATTTCGTACACCTTCTTTTAACAGGGAATAGGGGAGTCGCCTGTTCCGATCGCAAAGGAAATAGATCCATTTTACCAACGCTTCCTGGGTCTTTCTATTGCTACTCTGAGGAAACAAACAGTACCACATCGATGAGTAATTACGTGACGATTTCGCCTATATCTACGCGGCAGAATAACATAACGTTCTGAATTGTTCGAGATACCCCTGCCAGACATTACTCGACTGTTCTACTGGCACCCAAGTCTGCTGCGTAGCAGTACTTCAATGCTAGGCGCCAAGGTGTAAATACTGGATTTCGAAGCGGCCGAATTTCACATAGACCCGGCAGTGTTTCATGTGCAGAGCGAAGTGATTGTTGCGGTGATTATTGTGTTAGTCCAAAACTGTAATAAAAATTTAACTTGAATTATTGCATAAGAGTTCTCTTCGTGATTTCTAACGGTTGTGTTTAATTAAAGTTTCCAATGTGAATTCTAATTAAAGTGTGTAATTCGCGACTTCGTTGATATCAGTTATTCTGTTTCCACTGTACAACACGGCGATCCTGCAACCGTCGCAACTCACTGTACTTATATGTCTGATAGACTTCTATTGTTGTATAGGATAGATGCCACCTGCCATCAGGCATCCTATTTAGATGAGCATCTCTCTTTGTTGTTCGCAATGCGATGTTGGACATTAAAAACTTTAAACTCTTTGCGTATGTCTTTATGTAAAGGCTATCTCTTCATGTGCAGCTTTTGACAGATCACAAAAATCTTTTATATTCTTCTAATGATGTTTCTTCGCCGGAACTCAAGTTTCAGAATCGCGCAACACTGGCACAGCCATTTCGTTACAAATGTTAGTAAATTTTTCCTTGCTTTCTTTCACAAATCGTTCGACGAAATTGTTCAACAAATTGCTAGACGAATTGTTCCATATGATGGCTGAATTTCATCAATTCAGTTTCATATATTGAACAAAATATCGTTAGGCGTCCACATCTTGTGGATACGGGTTCAGTACACCCGATGTACCGTAGCTGGGTTCTCTCTTCGCTTCAACCTGTTTTGGGTGGGCATTCCTTTTTTAAATCTTTCCTGTCTGGTCTTTCTTGATCGACTCTTTATCTTTCCTCTTTATATTTCCAACCCTGATGCTATTAAATTTCATAACCCTGATGTTATTAAGCTAGGGGTCTCTCGCTCTCAAACTTCAACCGTACTTAGTAATTCTTGTTCACTTATCTTTCTTTCAAGCTACCCGGTGTACCGGGGTGTGATTTCCCGGCGCGGTTAAATTTGTTCAGTGCTGCCAACGCAGTACTGAACTACGGCTACGGCTACGGGATTTAGTCAGCCGTGTCAGCTGATTGCTGTGCGTTGTTGGCAATTTGGTTAACCGTAGGCTTATTTTTTGCAAATTGGGACAGGTTGTTTTATGCAGGATGTGGGACCAACTAACTACTTTGTCGTCCTCATTTCTCTGCCAGCCTTCGATCTGAAGTTCCACTGGTCTGACGGCCCAGGATTTGTGTAGATCTTCTTAATATGCGGCTGTAATCTCGTTAAGACGTTCAGGGTCCTTGCACCAGCCAGGAGAAAGGGAAAAGAGCGGTGGTCACACTAACACCCGTGACCACCAGCAGAGCAGTTTCACTGTATGCTCCCCGAAGCCGTCAGACTGAGGAATGCTGAGCGAACCTGATACATCGAAGGACCCAGATATCCCCGGAACGAGTTCCAGTAGACAATCACCGTAGTCCAGGGACAATCTGCAACTCTGCTAGTACACTGTTCATCATGATACCACTTGAGTTCTTCTCCACAAAATCACAGGTGGAACGTTTCAATTATCACTCTTCAATCTACATCAACTCCATAGACTGGCTACCCTTGTGTTCACATTAAATATCTGTATTAAGAACTGAAAGTATATCAAAATCACAAGAACTCAAGTTGTTGAAAGTTTGTAACTGACTACTCTGTAACTGGTCGGACATACACCATGAGGGGGTAGTTAAATGGTTTTGCTAGAGCATGGTTTCCTCCCTTAAACTATTTCGAGTCTGATCTGTCTTACCCTTATTTATTATAATTAGTGTGGAGGGTTATTCGTGTTTTCATTAAGGGGCGGGGTTAACTTATTTGGTTTGGTATCACTGTAAGGATGTTCGCGTTGTTCTCCCTCATGGGGTATGCTGGTCTGCACATTAATGTATATAATTATAACTTATGTCTATTTTCGTACAACAATATGAATTAATGACTGTATGTAAAACACAACATGATTGGAACATTGTGTCACCAACTGGAACTTAATAAATTTTGTTACTTGTTAAAAGAGTGTTGATTGAAAATCCTGTCACTCTGTTTGGCGCCAGCACACTTTTCGCTTCCTCTAGGTTTACTAACCTAGTCTTAAATTTCACGTAGAGGTCGTTGCACACGATCGCTACACTGGTAAGGTTAACTTGTAAAGATGGATGTACTTTTGTTATAAAAAATATGACAATTCAGTTGCAACAGTAATTATGTATATAACAGTTAATGTCACACAGTCTTGATTTACAAATACAGGAAACACAAAAAATTTATTATTTTATTTTTTAGTATTCTTACACGTACTTTGACTTGTAGTAGTAAAGCAAGTCATGAAACAAATTGCAGATATATTATTATGTTTTGCTATACCTATTACAGTCATTGTCGTTACATAAAATATAATGTATCATATAATGAAAAATGCAAAAACGTGATAGACACTTGGTCTAAACTCTTATTTTTATAAAACAAATGTATGCAAATATATTGCATAATAGAGCTGTAGTGAAATACTTTTCTTTACCGGCTTAAATTTTCCTATATAATGACCAAATTTGATGGGTACTTAGTGCATAATATACAAAGTTGTGCTCAGAAGCAAACTTTGTTGACTTTAGTTTACAAAGAATAGGTTACGAGTTTTTCTCCAATATATGGGCAGATGAAAACTAGTTGGACGAGACAAGACACAGGAGACAAGAACTGATTAAACAAAACGCAATAGGGGCTACAGCAATTGGAAGCGACCAATGAGATCCACGTCCCGGTGTCACCTGCTTTATAATTGGATTGGTACTCAGTCGGACCCACATAGCCTACTGTTGTACCAAATAGGTCAACAGCAACCATAGGGAATTTCAGCGACAATATGGATTGTAATCAGGACGAAATTGTGATAACATAGGCTGCATAAATTGCCTTCAATATGCGGTGTATTTTAAAATATCGTTTTCATATTAGAATATACTGTGTATTCTGATATCATATACGTTTGAAGTCATTTGTATCATTCAATTTGAACCCAATTTGTGTAAATGAATATGTAGGAGATATTTAATTGAAAACACAGTTCCAATAATTTTCTAGCCTTTTACGTTAATGGTTTATAAACTGGTTTATATGTACTTTGTGTGTGCGCGTGTGTTTATGTTTTCCACAGCTGCTTTCCGTTTGAATAACTCTCTCGTTAACATTTAGAGCTTATCAACATTGTCAATATGTCGAAACGGCTACCAGGGAAACGGAAATTCAAATGTATTAATTAAAAAATTTTAATTATGAATGTTTAAATAATAAAATTATTTGTTTTATTAATAATATTAATATTAATCACTCTGATATTATAAAATTATTATTATTATTAATATATTAGATTACTACGTTTGTAAGATGAAACAGAATTACTTGACGCTCTAGATAATTCGATACTGCATTTCTACATACTTCTCTACTAGCCTACTGCTGCAGCCGGCACTCTTGTGTTCAAGATCGGATTTTGAACTAGTCTCTAGGTTGTTCTAGCGCCTGAAACTACGCAAATCGTGGTTGCCGGAAAATGGAAGGCTATTCTGGAATCTTTGCGGGGTATAGGTATTAGCGTCAGCGGCCAGCTAGCAATTAGTTACACCTGGTAATTTTAGAAGTGCGATTTGGAGTTGTTCTGGCGGTTTAATGGGAAGTGATTATTGTGATAATTAGTGCAAAACTATAATAGGGTGGCATTTATCTAAGGACCGTGATTACTCTAATAAATGTGTTGCTGATGTTCAGAGAACTTTTCTTTTGTCGGGATGACCAACAAATTTAAGTTTTCGGATGCTTTTGGAAGTTGTTGGATGCCCAACAAATGAAAGCTTTTTATTTACTCCACTTTCAAGTGCCACTAATTTCTATTTCATAGAGTCCTTCACGGACTAGGCTGATTGGCCATGGCTATCTGTTTATGAGCGCCCAGCTACGCAATGTGTGGCGAAGCTTGAGTGTACGGTTGAAGTTTGAGAGCGAGAGACTCCCTAGATTAATAACATCAGGGTTATGAAACTTAATAGCATCAGGGTTGGAAATATAAAGAGGAAAGATAAAGAGTCGATCAAGAAAGACCAGACAGGAAAGATTTAAAAAAGGAATGCCCACCCAAAACAGGTTGAAGCGAAGAGAGAACCCAGCTACGGTACATCGGGTGTGCTGAACCCGTATCCACAAGATGTGGACGCCTAACGATATTTTGTTCAATATATGAAACTGAATTGATGAAATTCAGCCATCATATGGAACAATTCGTCTAGCAATTTGTTGAACAATTTCGTCGAACGATTTGTGAAAGGAAACAAGGAAAAATTTATAAGGAAACTAAAACTCGACTAACATTTGTAACGAAATGGCTGTGCCAGTGTTGCGCGATTCTGAAACTTGAGTTCCGGCGAAGAAACATCATTAGAAGAATATAAAAAATTTTTGTGATCTGTCAAAAGCTGCACATGAAGAGATAGCCTTTACGTAAAGACATACGCAAAGAGTTTAAATAGATTAGATTGAATTATACTGAAATTAAAATTTGTACGTTCTAATTGTGTTTAAAGTGTAGTAGTTAATGAATCTATAATGATGACATTTATGTCTACATTTTTTCTTTTAAACTGTTTTTCAGCAATTTGATATTTGGTTTTTTCAATTTTTGATATTATGCTTTTAAGGCTTATAAATCAAAAGAATCCATTAACATATTTCTTTGGATATTATTATCATGTTCTTATTTTTCTTTACAACTACAACCCAACGTGA
Organism: Magicicada septendecula; assembly: GCA_034769895.1. Classification (NCBI taxonomy): domain Eukaryota; kingdom Metazoa; phylum Arthropoda; class Insecta; order Hemiptera; family Cicadidae; genus Magicicada; species Magicicada septendecula. Next base: position 87,917,674 of record CM068371.1, on the reverse strand, counting down.
GCCCTGGCTTCCAACACCAATCTCCTCCGATGTCTCCTACCCGTTACCATCTCAGTGTAACCCCATTCCCGTCACACCCATTCTTCTGAAATCTTCCACCACATCATCCAAATATCTTAACCTAGGTCAACTCATCTTTATGCTTTTATACATCTGTGCCCTCAGGATTTTCTTTGGCATACGCTGATCATCCATCCGCTCTAGGTGACCTAGCCATTAGTCTTTGCGATTCTTACAATGTCTTCTTGCTTCAGTAGCTCATCTATTTCCTGGTTACTTTGTATTCATCATCTTCCTTAACCGGGTCATAAACACGTTGTACAATCTTTACAGCAAACCTTCTAAGTGTTTCTTGTTCGTTTTCTGTTAATGCACTCACCTCCATAAGCACCAACCGGACTGATCAGTGTCTTCTTTATTTTCATTTGTGTTCTGTGACTAATGACTTTGGGTACCAATAGTCTACTATTAGCATTGCATGCCCTATTGTCTATTTATATTCTGTCATGTATTTTAGTGTTTATGAACCCTACATTATCTATCGTGTAACCCAGATATTTAAACATATTAACCGCATCAAATGCATAAATTACACAGATTTCTTCTCCTGTCTGATGCACAAATTAACATACATTTAGTTTTTCTGATAGTTACATTCAGTTCCATTCCAGCGGATTTTTTATTTAGTTCCTCGTAAACGTCAAACTGATGTTGTCTTGATCGAGCTATTGTCACATCGTTAGCGTAAGTACATTATTATCATGTTTCAAGATTATTTATTAAATTACTCAAAAACCTTACACGTGAAGTACGTATGATTCAAAACATGACGATTGCAGGGAGGTAAAAGTATAATCAGGCTGAGTCAGCGAACCGTTGTGTTGTAGCGAGCTGATTGTTTTTTTCATTTTTTCACCTTGCGTTGTCGGGGCGTTGCCGATATCGGTGGAAGCGAACTAAATTGAATCTGCTCAGATGTACAGTACACGGATTTACAGATATCGCGTTCTATTTTACACATATTTGAATACGCCTTATCGTTATTCGATTTATTCTGTAAATAGAATTCCTTAGTCACTTAATCTTGTCTACGTTATCAGGTATGAATACAACAAAACCCGCTGACTCCCATGAGTTCACACACGCGCGCGCGCGCGCGCACCACAAAACTCACTTAAGATTTTCCTATTTTCAATACAAGCTTGTTATCGTGCTGGGATATTGTGTGTGCTGATACCTTTATTTACAACATTAATGTGTGTGCTTGCTCTGAATTACTTATAATATTAATTAATTATGTGTATCATTTAATTACAGTAGAGCGGAAAGGTTTAGACCTTTACTTATCCAACATTTATGTTTCATCCGCCATAGTAATCCAAAAAAAAAAACAGAGTAACTTTCAACGGTGTAAATTGCAGCACGTGAGGAGAGAAGACTTTTTTTACTGTTAGTGAAGCCCTCTTCTGGGCACTGTTTGCTTTGCTGACGTTTAAACGCCATTTACTATTTCTGAAGAAGACTTTCAATGAGACTTACCCTACTGCAAAATATCTTGTGATTATTATCACACTGTACCAATTAGCAAAACGTAGCCCTTCATAGACCATACATTGCTTGTCAAAAATAATAACTAATAATTAATTAAATGAGCAAATCAACACATCCAACTAACTTGGTTCGAGGATATCGTATGATACCAAATATCATATATTTCAAAGTAAATACACAGGCTATAATCAACTGTGTGGAACAAGTAAAAGGACACTTAAACACTCTCGGGGAGACATCAGTGAATGGTTCTTAATGTTGGACTGTAACAGGCAAACAATAAAAATTTTAAACAGCGGCATTTAAATTTCTACGCCGGGTTGCTGAATAAACCTTACTAAACTGGCAAAAGAACCAGTATTTTGGGGAGAAATTAAATATTGCTACGTTGAGCTGGAAAATAACAAACGAACCTACGTGATTCACGCAACGCACAAAACTGTTCCAGACGCGGCAGAATTACGTAACGCTTTAGATAATTCGAGACGCCCCTTATACACGTTTCGCGCGGCATCCAGACCCGCTGTGTCGGGCAAGCCATAAATACTGGATTTCTAAGCGTTCCAGTTCAGTTAGGCCTGGCGATATTACAATTGTGCACCCAAGTGATTGTTGCGGTTTAGTGGTAAGTGATTTTTGTGTTAATTAGTCCAAAACTGTAAGAAGGTGACATTGATTGTTGTGTGTTGGACAAATTTAACTTGATTTATTGTATAAGAGAGCCTTCGTTTATTTCTAACTCTTGTTTGTTTCTAATTAAAGTTGTAATTAGTAACTTCATTGGTGCCAGTTATTCTGTTGCCCTGAACAGCACGACGATATGTATGACCGCAGTAGGAATATTGTTACGACAATTACGCAACGATCTCGAATATTCGAGAGTGTCGTTCTATACGTTTCTAGGCTAGCCGAGCAGGTGCGTGTCCCTGTCATGGCCGTGTACCCAAGTACCCTCTAGACATTTCAAGTGATTTATAACTGCGCAAATTATGCTGTCATGGAAAATTATTCTGGAACATCTGCAGGCTATATACAAGCAACAGCGGACACTTAGAAGTTAGTTACACCTGGCAAGATTGTAGAGCGCGGATCAAGTGGTTGTTGTGGAAAGTGATTACTGTGTTATAATTAGTGCGAAACTCTTAATAGTTGACATTACTATTACGTGTGGATAAATGTTCCTTGAACAACTGTATGAGAGTATCTTGTTGATTTAAAATTTTTACTTGTGCTCATTAAAGCTGGTAATTAGTGGCTTCATTGGTGTCTGTATTTTGTTTCCACTGTACCATACGATGATCCGTGAGACCGTCGTAACAGTGTAATCGAATGTGTTGAACAAGTAAAAGGACCCTTAAACACACTAGGCGAGAGACAAAATTAAATTCTTTAAAGTTTTAGCAGTGTGTGCTTTAGTGTATGGTTATGAATGTTGGACCTTCACAAGTGAACAATAGAAGAAATTTGGAGCAGCAACAGTGCTGGGTTGCTGAGTAAAGCTTACTAAACCGGCCAAATAACAAGTACTATCGGGAGAAATTAAATACCTTCAACTTATATAAGACGATGTCCGAATATAGACGTCAGTGGTACCAAGATTTGGACAAGTGATAACAACAGAATTTCCAAGTGAGCCTTATACACTTACCGTTTGGCAAATAAAGTCTTTGATACATACTGTACGATTGGAATTTCATGATCCAGATCGCCCCCCCCCCAATCTCGCGGCCGATTGTAAGCCAAGTAGGATGAAAAAGATGTACTAGCCGTTTGTCTACAATTCCCTCTCTGAGTAATCAGCGTCTCAGCTAAGAAGTAATATTTTCAGATTATAGCACATAACGTCCCACTAGGCCTACTGTGACATCCCCCAGCATTCAGTCATGTTTCTCCTACGTTATACCCTGTTTGACCATCAAATCACGGCCAGACAGTACCGTTGGACGTATTTTGGAAGCGGTGGTGAGATTAGTTAGTTTTAATGAGACCGGAACAAGTCTTCTGCTTAATCATTAAGTTGAAGCTGACGATAACCGTGGTATAAGTATCGACTGAAGGATGACCCAACTTGTAAAGGATGACGAAAATGAAGTGGATGATACGTCTTCCTATCAAACGACCATTACAGAGAACGACGGCGTGAGGATATCACGTTGAAGTACTTAAGCGTACCAAGGCGCCTTTATAATACGTGAAGGAGGAAGACTATTGTTGTACGGTCTCTAATAAACGTGATTTGGTAGCAAAGAAACGGAAAAACATCAAAAAACTATAATAATTTTAAAAACCTCAAAAACCAATTTGCTGATGATCGACTTTAATATTACTGAACTAAAACTCTCAAATTGTAAGTTAGTTTAGTTCCGTTTATGTACACATACACAGTCTTGTCTGCTACATGTTTACACTAATAAACTCAGTTTGCAGTTAAAGAAGAACATTGTAAGAATGTGCTGTCCGATTACCCGACGTACCCAGCCAGGCACTCGTGTCGTCCCGAGCAGTTAGATAGATAATACAATTGAACGTGTACTAGGCCTTATACTTGTGAGATCTTTAAAATTATGTCAACAAAATTATGTTATGCCGAGGGCGTATAATTACAGTTTTCCGATGCTGCGGGTTACGTGGCATGAAGATTGCAGACCAGATAACAGGGTAAATTTCTCCTGGATTCCCGTCTTCGTCTGTACTAGGTAAACTTACATATGGTTCACGGAATTATCTAGGATTTGAGTTAAATATACCCAGGGTCGTCTTTAGCCAAGTGGGGGCCCAGGGCATTTAAAGATATATGGGGCCCCTTTTATTGAAATTATAAGTTACTAGTGAGTGTCCCGCGGGATAGTTTCATTTTTCCCGATCCTACGGGAATTCCGAAAAAAAAGTGACTATGTGTCGGGCTATACTCTACCTACATATCAAATAATCAAATCGGTTCAGTAGTTTTATCGAGAAAGAAGGACAAACAAACAAACACACTTTCGGATTTATATACCGGATGTTGATTTATTTGAACCACGATTTCCGTCACAGGGGTGAATGTACCCATTAAAACAAACAACTTTCCCCATTAAGCCATACGTAGGAAATCAAAAAAAAATTTGCTTCTCCATAGTAAGTCTCTCAGCTCCAAAGAGATTTTATATGATGAAGCCAAATATTTTTTCATTTCCGACATATGGTTTCATGGGGAAAGTTGTTTGTTGTAATTAGTAAATTCACCCCTGTGACGTAAGTCGTGGTTTAAATCAACGTCCTGTATTAGTATGGATATGGATATCAACAGAAACGCACAACATTTTAATTGTATTTTTAATTACTTATTGAAAAGATACAAGCGTATGATGTGAAAATTAAACTGAAATGAGAGGCACTTTTCTGGTTTTTTCATTAGCGAAATCATTGATCAATGTTTCGAATTTTATTTCTCTTAACAAATCATTTTATATTGCCATCAGCGACAAACTTAATCTTCCTTGAAGCATTGTACTTCTTAATTCATTTTTAATTTTTTTCAATTTGGAAAAAGAACGTTCCCCACTGCAGTTAGTGACCATAATAGATAAAAAAATTCTAACGGCTATTTCTATGTTTGGGAATGTGTCTTCGATATGGTCTTCTTTTAGAAAATGATAAAGTTCTGTAATTGTTATATCTTCGTTTGCATTAGTGTGGACACTTTTTAAATATTCTCTTAAATGCAGACTTTCCATTGATAATTCTTCTGCATTAACATATTTGTGATAAAATTTTGCAAATTCTTTGCAACTATGTCCTAGCTCTTTCGAATTCAACCTTTTTAAACGTGATAAAAAACAAACCGTTGACCGATTTCTTTGTATGATTCCAATCGCTGTTTTAGATGGACGGTCAAGGTATCAATCACTGGGAGAAAAGTTTCTGATTTGAAATTTTCTTTACCATTTAGTTGCACAGATGGTACAAAGCCGTCAAAGAATGTCACACGTGAGCTTCTAGCTCTTCTTCTTTGATAATGATCTTTGTTGTCAGCTTCTGGATATTTCTCTTTGGCGGACGATTCGAATTCATCAAATTTATTCCTGACAGTATCAATAAAATTGGCAAGTGAAGTTAACAAATTTATTGCAACGTCCATTGTCATTGTTGCTTTCTGAAGGTTGACATTTGTTTTATCTATCCTTTCTAATATAGTACTCCACATTTCTGTTAGAATAAGAAATTCCAGTTTTTCCATTTTTCTCGACAGACTAATGGCTTCGTTTCTAGTCTCTCGTGGCTCCTCATTATTATCAGCAATAGACGTCAATGCTTCTCGAATTTGCTTGTGACCTTGGTGTAAAGCGCTTACTGCATCAGCTCGTGCAGACCATCTGGTTTCAGATAGACTTTTAAGTACTTTCTTTGAACCTAAACATTTGGTCAATTTATCCCACCGATGGGTAGAACGAAAAAAAAAATTGTACAGTTTCTGAACCATTTGAAAATAACTTGTTGTCTCTTGTACACACACAGCAGCATGAAGACCCACCAAGTTAAGGCAATGTGCTGCGCATGGCACAAAGGTAGCAAATTCACATTTCTCTTTGATTCTTGCTTGCAAACGGGAATATTTTCCTGACATATTTAATGCATTGCCGTAGCTTTGTCCTCTGCAGTCCTCTATGGAAATATCATTATTTTCCAAAAATATCGAAACTGTTTCAGCTAAATATTCAGATTTGTGCTCTTCAATAGGTATAAATTTCAAAAACCTTTCAATAGGTTCATGGTCTTTTACGTATCGAATTATAAAAGTCAACTGGTCAACATGAGATAGAGCGGGCGTACTATCAACGCTTATCGAAAAATATTTTGCTAATTGGACTTCAGTTACAATTTTCAATAGGACCTGCTTTCCCATTAAGTCGATAAACTCATTGCAAATATTTGCTGATAAATAAGAAATGTGTCCTTTCCCCGGATTACCAAATTTTTTAGGTGATCTGCGAGGAATGGATCAAATTCACTTAATAACTCATACATCCCAAATAATTTCCGTTGTTGGGAGACCCAAGAGTTTCATTGTCACCGCGAGACGGTAGTCCTCTAGATGCCAAGAATTTTACAACTGCCACAATTCTTTTAAGTACTTTTTTCCAGTAATCCACTTCTCTTATATACTGAGATAGTAAGTCTGTATCTACTCTACCAGTAGTTTTACTTCGTGCCAGATAAGTCATCATAGATTGCCTATGTGCTAAGCTATTTTCGTGCTCCAAAATAATGTGATTAATATGTTTCCAATCGTTGCATCCCCTTGGTGAACAGAGGTTTATATTAGAAGGTCTAAATAAACAGCATGAAAGACAAAATAGAGATTTCTTTGAAGGTGAATATAACAACCATTTCCTTTCAACGGTTTCATTGTTTTTTAATTTACGATAAAATAGTGTTTTGTTGAAATTCCGCGTTGTCGACCTACCGTCTGCTTCTTTACTTCGGAAAAGTCAGAATTTTTATTTTGGAAAAATGCAGGCCCTTTGCAAATCAAAAACTCGCGTTCTTCTTCCGTTAACATTTCACGAAAATAACCTGCAGGATCGTTTGAATCGTTTTGTGGAGTTGAAGTAGATTTTTGTTGTTGCTTAACTAAAGCCGTTGTCGATGAAGTCGACGTATTTTCGCCATATTATTTATTTATATCTTTATCTGACTCGGGTAAAGTTAGCTCAAAGCTAGTGGGTTCCGAAATTCCCTCAATTTGTTGTCCGTGTGGCTCGTCTGAAAGATTAATTTGATCGCTGCTCGCAGAAGATCCTGGAATGAAAGAATTTTATGATAATAGCTCCTATCAGATTATTACTTATTATTATTATTATTATTACTTTATAAAGCCTAAAAATCGACTCTGAATTTCAACACTGTGATGCCTTCAAAAGATGGCACTCAAATATGTTATTTTTTGTTCAGATAGCTAAGGAAATAATAACTTGCTACACAAATATTTTCCGAAAGGATTCACTTCACGGGTTAGAATATTTCAAATACTACACATAGAACACAAGTTCACGATAAAACACACACTTTTAGTATATTAACAACAATAATACTGAAACGGCGCACAAACTAGCTCGCATAACCTATGAAAACGGGCACTGCCTTAGGAATAGTTTTTGTTTATCACTAGTTTGAGCTGCAGAGATCCCGAAGTTGTTGCACAGTGAGGCCAACATATGCTGCTATCTTCTGGCAAAAACTGAACTAACTGGAAAGTCATTTTACTTGACAGCAACGAACATTCGAAATACTGCCAAATAACATAACCTATACTGCCAATTAACCTTACCTTACCCTACTTAAAATATTTATATAGAAATGATTTACCATTGAAAAATATAAACAAAATTAAGTGCCTAGTAGGATATTGTATATAGGTAATTAGTTATCATCATAAAATTCTTACCGCCTTGTGCTGGAAAAAATGATGTTAATTTCGGTAGTCTTTCCGTTATTTCCCTGTGATGTGCAGCTTTTTTTCTTTTTTCTGCGCCACTAGGATATGATCGTTTCGACATTTTAAAATTATTTTGTATGTAACACCCATTACGATCATGAACACAATACAACACAGTAAACGCACTAATTACAAGTTCAAAGTCGAATGCACTGACTTATTTACAGGACGCTAGGGGAATCCCGAATAAAATTAAAGGGAAGGTCCCCCGATAGAGTCTGTTTACTTCGGTGCGTGCGAAAGTGCGAGTCTGTTTTCTTCGGTCGCATTCCAGCAAAGCATCGCGCGTAGTTTTTTTTAATGGCGCGTAATTTTAAATGAACGGAAAAAGAACAGAATGTGTTGACATGGTAATCACCGTTCACAGTTATTTTACCTCTGATTTTGTATCAGAGTGATCTTTATTCACATAGCAAAAAGGGTGCTGTCAGAGGTAAAATAAACAAAATATTTTACTTAGATTAGCGAAATATAGGTATCGATTATAATATTAGGTAGGTATATTTTAGTGGATGGATGTTTTTTCTGTTGGTCATTCGTTGTTGGTAAATTGTGTTACCAAAGGGCCCGGCTCGGGGGCCCCTTGGATCGCGGGGCCCTGGGCACTAGCCCAGCGAGCCCGTGCGTAAAGATGGCCCTGAATATACGGTTTGGCGCTAATGAGTAGGCATACAGACTATTGAGAGCGTGTGAGTGTGTGTAAATGTCTGTTGTTTTATGTGAGATGTCCATCTTGTTTGCCGTTGGTATTGATTTTTGAAAAATTTAATGTTTTTTTTTTAATGTTAAAGAAAGAGTGTTTCATGCTTATAGCGAGAGTTTCTTGTCTGCTCTTTTGTAAGGTTTGTACAAGAATAGCTTTTTCAAGTTCATGTAGCGATACATTATAGGTTTTGCAGTCTGGCCCGACGTGTACATAGTTTATTAAATTTGGGATATTCTGTTTCTTATACGGATATAGCGTTTTTGTTTAATTGTTGTTGATAAATTTTAAACTGGAAACTCCAGGTAGAACATAAGTATATGAAGCAGCATGCCCAAAGTAATTTAGTCTTACTGATATAGAGGACATAGCGAGTCTTCTAAACACTACGCAAAACTAAAACAAAGTAAAGTGTGGATAAGAATTAAAAAAAAAAAATAGTGTAAACGTTTACAACAAGAGCAGTGGGAATAACAGAAACTATGTGTGTGTGTGTGTGTGTGTGTGTGACGAAATTTGTGTGTGAAATTGTATCAGAAAATTCTATTCCTTGGTGCCCGTAACTGAAATCCGTACCAGATTGGTGGGCCTGGAACGTTTGTTGTTTCAGGCCAATCTTTTTATTACCCTATATTTTCTTACTTCCTTGATCTCGTCCATATACTTTACTCTTGGTCTTATCCTAATGTTACATCTTTCTGGCAACTAGAATTTAAAAATCCGTATACTTTTCCTTTCCACAGTTGTTTTCACAAATCCGTTTGATAAACATTAAACGTCAGCAGTACCGTATCACAGGTATTACGGTACTGCGGTATTCTCGATTGTTTATATCCAAGTTTCCAAATTAAATTATCTAATTATAGTCAGTATTCATATGATTTTGTATACATGTGATATACGTCTTTTAATCATTAAGCGACGTAAAAGGATAGAAAAGTATTATTTTTACTGAAAATGTTTGAGACACGTTATTTCAAAAAACTTTGTTAACCAATGCGAGACAAGTGTTTGCAAGAACTATTTTCTGGAAGTCATATTGTCAGCACAAGAGATAAACAACTGTTCATGTAAAGCTGATACACACTTTCAGAATTAAGCAACTACCATTAAAAATTAAATTATCATTTTAAGACACTTTATGCTATGTGAGTGGGACACTTCCACATTATCAAACGCAAGTCATTATAAAGGAAATATATATATGTAGGTAAATATTCGCTTTAACAAGTGGTCTCTTTGAAAGAAATAATTTTACTCAGTTTTGTTTTGACAGTAGTAAAGTCACTGCTGAAGAAGTTGTAGCGTTTGTGTGTGTGTGTGTGTGTGTGTGTGTGAGAGCTTTTGACATAGTTCTGAAGCTTTACATATAAGTCTGTGAAACTTATTGGGTCACTCGGAGGGATCGATACTGACTGAGAGTTGTTCCGTTGGTACCTAAGTCTTGAAATTAGTTTACGACCTGAGCAAACTCTACTTCGAAGTGACGTAACTCCGCAGCAGCAAATTGTAAGACCTTCAAACAACACAGACTGTTCAAAACAAATTTCTCAGCATTTTACGACCTGTAGTTCAGATCAAAAATATCGACGCAACATACGTCATGTAACACAGAATGTACTGAATCTATTCTGTCTGTCTGATTGTCTAAAACAACAAACACGGTCAGTTTTAACAGCCAATCCTGTTGTTCTACGTCCTAAAGCCATGTTCTCCTAGGACTCACAGTATCACATAATTTTTCATATTGCTACGACAATTACGAAACCTTTTCGAAAAGACGAGAGTGTCATTTTACACGCTTCTCGACTAGCCCATCGTGTGGGGTTTGTGTCAAGGTCGTCCGCAACCGTAGGACTCCGGACTGTTCGAGAGCACTTGTAACCACGCAAATTGTACTGGCACGCCGCCAAAATAATGGAAAATTATTGTGGAACACCTGCGGGACCTATATAAGCAACAGCGGTCGGTTTAGAAGTTAGTTACGGTGGGCGATTTCTGTAGTACGGATCAAGTGATTGCGGAGGATTAGTGGAAAATAATTATTGTGTTGGAATAGTGCGGAACTCTATTGACATTAGTTGACATTATTATTGCATGCGGACAAATTTAACTTGAATTATTGTATGAGAATACTTTGTTGACTTCAAATTGTTATCTGTGACTAATTAAAGCTCGTAATTAGTGACTTCATTGGAGTCTGTATTTTGTTTCCACCACGATCCGTGAGACTGTCGTAACATATTCTCACATCATTTCCATTGGGTATAGCGTTCCTTCTCTTTTGTATTCATTTCCACTTTAATTTTAATACTTCTATTTCTACTTCTACCTATCTGGTTCCATCTGTCTTTCATAGCGATAACAAATCAGTCTTACAAAATTTAAAAATAGGAAACCCCTGGTATGGAGGCAATAACGTAGAACTAACAAAGCATGGAGGTCCAATATTAAACTACAGAAACATACAGTAGACCTTCTAAGCATCCTCATGGAAAGATGTAGAAATAGTGAAAAACAGCGAATGTTACCTTGATATTTAAAAGACGAAATAGAACTAACGGAGAGACTTGTATAACGTGTACCCATTCAACACGTGTCCCAGGAAGCTTATTCTTTGTGTTTCGATGAACTTTAGTATATTTTTTCCTTTAATTCTTCATTTTTTCTTATTCTCAAAGTATCTCCTTCCTTATTACCACCAAATATCCGTTTCACGATTTTTTATTTCAAATCTGTTCAGTTGGTTCTCATGACTTTATGACAAGGTCGGTGTTTCACAGCTTGTGTATCACAATAGGGCGCACCATGCTCATGTAAATTGCTCATTTTCGGTTTTATTTTAATCAAATTCATATAGACAATGTGCTCAAAAAATAGAAACAAAAAAGGATATCACAACGTATACTAACAGAAACAAGAACTATTCTGAATAGAATATACTGATATTTGAGATGACCTTATAATCGACAACTCAGATGACGCACTACAATTATCACTTCACAAACTGAATCCAATTGCTTCAGAATTCAACTTGCAAAAGATCTCTGCAGATAAAAAACTAAAGCTTTGGAATAAGGGTACGAATAAAAATCTTATTTAATGACAGCCTACTTGAACAAGTATGGCATTTTAATTACCTACGCTGTGACTTTGAGGGCGATTTCAATGAGAAACTGCACAATTTTCAAACAATGTGTGGCACAATAATGAGAACTCACAGGAAAGCCTTACAGAAAAAAATTGAAATCTTATAGGGTCATGGCTGTCCTAGTGTTAACGTGTAGAAACAAAGTCTGGGCATCCAGTAAGAAAGATGTCCTTCGCGTAGAAGCGTCTCAGATTGTGACAAGGATGAGTGATAAGGTCACTTCCATCTTAGTGTTTTGTGAACAAACGAAACCGCCGTTCCCGATATAATCGCCGACAATAGCATCAACGACGGTTCTACAGCCAGGGAGTCACAATTTCATGTGTGGTCTCTTCACTGGAAACAATCAGCCCTTACTTTTTCGGGAATGAGCAAAGACAAGCAACCATGCCAACATTTCACAGGTATACGTCGAATCTCAACTTGCATGTGCTTCAGAGAAGCCCTTTTGGTTTTAGACACTATCTCAACGTGTAAGAATTTCAGCGGAGGCTGTGCACCATCGTTTCGAAAACAGCAGTGGCGTGGAGTCCATGTATCCGCTGTTGCCGGCAGCAACAGTACAGGAAATGAAAGAAAATTAATAATATCACACAGTAAACTCTTTAGTCATTGAATAATTTGAAGTACAAAGGATATTAGGAGGGAATGTTGAAAAAAGTATAGAATTGATTTTGAACTACTGGACATTTGCACCGTCATTTTAATGTTGTGTTGCCTGTCCAGACATCGGCAAAGTTTTACTGTGTATGGTCATCGTCCTCGTAGAAGTTGTTAATGAGGGAGACACACTTATTCGCCCAATGTGTTGCCGCTGTATAAACCGGTCTAAACGCTCAGTTAGCACAGCTTGTTTGTTTTCGGAACTGAAGTGTACCAGTTACTGCGCACCAATTTCTAATTTGTTCTTTCAGTTGTGTTTCTCTGGTTTTCTTTGTTACTTTTAATTCGATTGTTTGTATCCTAATTTATTCTGTGTACGTATAATGGAATCGGATTCTATTGAACCGGGACTCTCTTCTTCTGCCAGCGAAAGATAGAAAATGCACTGAACAAATATTTTGGCTCTAAATAAAACACTAAAAGAAATATGTGATACTAGGAAAAATTTGAATTAATTTTAGGCTAAGTTTTAGACCAAACTCAACCGGCAACAGCTGTTATGGACCCATGCCACGCCACTGGGAACAGCATTCAAAAACGGTGGTATTTCGTGGTCACAGGTCACCGAACGTGTCAATTTGTGATTATGCTAATTTTCTGTGGAGGTTCCTTAAACACAAGGTGTACACAGGGCACATACACAACTTTGATCAACTCAAAAACAATATCTGTACAGAAATCAGAAACATTTCTATCCAATCGTGCCGTGGACGATTTCCATGCCAGAATATGCTAGTCTAAAATTCCTAATACAGTCTAAAATTGGCACTAACACAGTCTTCATGGTGTTGTTTAAGTAGACCTACACTGTAGTGTTCGTAATTTTTTTATACTTTCAGGAAAAGTATCAGTTTTGTTGCATTCAAAAACGCCCATTTTTTGTCACACTCTGTTATATATTTTCTTTTTCCTTTTCAAATGATTTCAGACCACCGTATTGAATTTATTTCAAAAGTTAAAATTAAACAATTATCTGGTCACCATTGTTATACTGGAAACTATAAAATAAACTGTTGTTAGCGCCAGATAGTGGTAACGTTATAATCACTGATCGTTAGTGATTCCGGAAATTAATTAAACACACACAGAGTGACACAGACAATGTAGAACGCCGCCGCGCTGTTTAATTAACGAAGTGTGTGTGAGGTCCCATCAGTTCTGTTATCTTGTTCAGTAATCTTCTTCCGAAGCAATTAACAAGTTTCATTTTGATTATGTAGTGTAGCTAATCGGTTTGGTTGTCTCGTAAAGTCTTGTAATTATATTTACAGTTAATGCATTTAGAGTTATCTTTACATTTTCAATAATTAATCTGTGAAATACGGTTATGGCCTGTATGTATAATTTGTACTCGATTAATATTTTGTAATGAAATCGAAATGAAACAAATTTATGTAATATAACTTTTAATAATGTAAAAGATTTGTTTGTTTAAAGAAAGCAAACGAAAAGTCATTTTTATAAAATGGTCCAAACTGTAATGCTATTGGGTTCAGAAGATTGAAATGTTTAAAAAAAAGAGTAGGACAAAGTTCGTAGTTTATCAAATGAATTTGAAAAGACGTTTACCCAACTTCATTACAAAACAGGCTGGGTAGACTAAGGGAAATCTAGTTATTTTTTGGTAAATTGAATCAAGGTGACTACGGCAGATGGGCCTCAGTACGTAACAACGCGACATCTTCAAGATTGTCTAGGTAACTAAAATCATATCCTGCGTGCATGTTGTTGAATTATTCGGTTGAAACCACACATAATATTCACTGGCGGCGACTAGGAGTTCGTAAGCTGGCTTGGCTAGGCAACAGACTTAACATTGAATTATTTTAAGGGAAATCCTTAATTAGCAAATCATCCTTAAGGACGTTGACGATGCATGTTTACAATGGCCAACAGATATTTGAAAACTCGGGTATTCTAATTACCCCACTGAATTCATAAGATTAGGAGGAACACAAAGTTAGAATCTTGTAAGATCATGGCCAAACCTATTCTACTTAGTAAATGGATTAAAAAGTTAGACATTGATAGGAAGATCAATAAAAGCATCGAATTTGTATTTTTTGAGGAAAGTTAAAGTTGTAGTCTATTGGATAGATTGAGGAGTCTTCTGTCGTTAGGCCTATATGAGTACCAGAGATTACACATCCAGGTGTCGGGTGAAGTGGAGACATCACGTAGAGAGAATGTGTTTAGTTAGAACAAAACAAAGGCAATGGCAGTGTTAGAATATAACCCTGTAGTGTGAAAAAGTGTTAAGAAGTCAAGAAGTCAAGATATCCTTTGAATTCTAAACTGGCCACGTGCCTAATCCCTGGTAGGTGTAGAAGAAGAAGAAGAAGAAGAAGAAGAAAAAGAAAAAGAATACACAGTTGGCTCAGCTACACAGCAGATTTACATGAATGCATATAGCAAAATGGTGATCGCCTAAAAAAATAGGCTTTTTGCTTTTCAAAAAATGTGATGTTCTCGAGGCCTCATAATGCTTTTACGTATTACATATGTTTAAATATATATTTTATATTTATAATAACTTTACCTCAAGAAGTAGGAGAGGTAATTATCTAACAATCAAATAAGGAAAAAACATCTCGAGGTAAAGTTATTATAAATATTCAATATATCCATCAAGAAATAGAGTGTAGCAAAAAGTGTTTGAATATATAGTGTAATGCAAAATTTTTGAGTTCTCTAATAACGATTTGAGTTGTGTTGATGCGTTGCGCCTCACGTTGTAGACGCATCTTATGTAATATCAAATTATTGAATACTGGTTTATGAAGTGATTGAGTTTCACTGTTACACCTCACTTTTGTGCGCCAAAATATGTAACAGGAACAATTCTATAATCATAAGTTGAAATATGCTTAAATTTCTACCTGTACTTGTAGGTATATAACTATATTGTTCTAATTTTTTGTTATTTTTTTTAAGAATTAAAATAATTAATGTCTTGACAAATTAAAATTCTTTAATTTCGATTAATTCCTTCCTTTATTCCGTTTGAATTCACTTACCTATTTAAATGATTCAAATCGCACGTGGTAGACAAGCAATAGGTACTACCAACTTATTCTTCTGATGGTTATGAAAACGCTAATATTCGTAAACTAACAAAGATGTTAAGTACATAATTAACTAACTATTTACATAACAATTACATAACCAACAAAGATGTATTTAAAATAATGATTCATGCACAATTAATTCCTTTCAATATTTTTTTATTTCTTTTTAAATTCTGTTCTTTTCTTCTTAAATTAGAATGAACAACATTTTTCTTAATTTTAATTGTCCAGGCTTGTTAAATTTATAGCTCAGCGGTTGGTACAATGATCTTCTTTAAGCTCAGGCCTAGTTTAATGGTTACGTTATGTAAATATAACCTCGGGTTCTTGTGACTACAATAATTAATTACGAAAATATCCTTTGTGAAGCACAAAACATCACTATACAAAGTTGACTATAATATGACAAAACAATATCTTATATCTAAAATAACGAATAGTTCATATGTGCCGAATAGTGTCTATTTTAAGGTTAACCAAATCTTAATAGGTTATACTGCTTTAAACATTAAACGCAAAGAAATAATAGTTTAAACGTGAAAAAATTACAATAGTGTTCGTATTTTTGTTCAGTGGTAGTGGAATAAATATTTCACAAGTGTACATTAGTGTTACAGTTGTATTATCATAATTAGTTATAAGTCGTTTAAAATTTTAAGTATTAACACTATACTTTCCTTTACTTTGAACACACTTTCTTATTTACTGTTAATATTATTAATTCACTATAACTTCTCTCTGATTGTGTAAACAATTCACAACACTTTTCTCACTCTTTGGTTATGTTACGTTAATCACTCTTCACCTAACCTAGCCGAGGTTCGATTCTGATGGTACTTTCGTGGCTATAGGTGTCTCAGAGGAGCCGTTCTTTACTGTACGAATTCCAACAATAGACTGCCTCGCTTGGCTTCACTTTTTGGGTTGCTAAACGCAAAATGTGAAAAATTCCCATTGGTGGAAATCTCAAGCATTGTTATGGATGGCGTCGTTTTTCTGAGATCAAAATTACTAAAAATTCTTAAATTTAAAATTTTTCCCTTATGCTGTGTACAATTGTAAAGATATTATCACCAATGAAATGCATTTTTTTTCCTCCCGATCATTTTAAGATCTCACAACCTATGTTTCTATACAGTAATTCCAAAAATAACGTTTTTAAAGTTTGGCCTATTTTAACAAATTATGTTTAAAAGTTATCTTTTTTGTTACATAACTAGTTTTCTTGGCTGTACATATGATTCTATGTTAGTAACATGTATCTTAATACTAGTGATTACAATTATGAACATTCACTTTTTATAAAAACATTGGCTTGTACAATCGGCATAATACTGTCTTGTGTACTTTGGATTATTATTTGTTTCTTACAATAAAATTGCTAAATTCTAATACAAGTTAACATTTTTTCTTTATTCATTATAACCTACATGATCTATTACTAGACATATTATGATCTAATGTAGTATTTATACATTGTAATGTCCCTGTCTACCTTCTAAAGTAGATGTAGGTTTTTTGCCCAAGTTTACATCTTGTTAATTACATTATTACTTGTCCATTACAAACACTTATGATTACTTATACATTAATATAATAAAATACACTATTTCTTATTATATATGGCGTTGTCTAGCCCAATTTTTATACACAAAATTGTCTACTTTTACCTACCAATTAGATGCAGGTTTTGTGTAACATTAATCTCTTACTAACTACATTATTATCTTGTCCATAACAAACAATGGTTATTTCTTATTTCATAATCTACTAGTCAGCTTATCTGTTACACTTTGTATTACTAAATTATTTACATCACATTCTTCTTTACATCTTTAGCATTCTTTTAACTTACAATAGTAGTCCTTCTTTCCTACCACACATTACAACATTTTTATACAAAAATAAAACTTTTATCACCCATTTATATCATAATAATCTCTATCTGAATTGTCTATGTGCCTATTAGTCACAATCATATATAACTACTTAATCTAGTTTTATAGTTTTATCTTAAATTTTATTTAGTTTATGTTGTCATTTTTCCAGTTACTGGTTACCCAGCTAGGCTCTGCATTATATAGGCTTTTACCTATCCTGTACATTATTTCTTATGCAGTCTACTGGAATTGTTGTTATTAAGTTCAATATTGACATGTTTGATATTTTAGTTTTCTTATTCTACCTTACAGTGGTACTAAATTTACTTGTTAATACCCATCTCTCATGACATAGGTTTATTATTTTATTATTGTTTTGTACTTCAGTATATTTATATGACAATCTTTATGTTGAGGGAAACGTTACGTTACAATATATATATATATATATATATATATGAAAATTTTTCATATATATATGAAAACTAAATAACTGATAGTAGTTACTACTCATGACGTTTGTAAAATGTTTTAAATGGAAAAAATGCTGTTTCAGTCATAATAATAATCAAAATAATGTTTACTTGTGTTTAAAACAAGTATCACAATAGCATAAATCCTTTACCTACAAAATATGTTGTGTAAAACGTTAAAAAAAGTAAAATATATTGTGTTTTTTAATTAGAGAAATGCGACACGATAGCGCGCTCAAAGTAAGCGCAGTTGTAATAAAAATTTTTATTCCACCATGAAAATGATGTACTGTCACTTAAGTATCTTATTTTCTTTTTTTAATAAGACCCTAAAAATGTTTATTATAATTTTTGTATCTACACATTTTTACATGTTATTTGGTTAATATAGGCCAAACACGTACAGACATATAGGCCTGTACAGACACGTTTTTGGGCATTTATTTATACTCGTGGGCAGAGAGACACGCGCACTTTCAAAATATTATCAAATTCAAAATACGTTTTGAAATAATTTTGGTTTAACGGGAGACCTCTTGGAGATCGTGTTTTTAGTGAAAGATCAGTTTAGAATTTTGTAAGGAACAGAAAAGATTTTTTTGTCAATAGAGTAAAATTATTGTAAAGTAAACTTTACAAACGGTGAAGATGTGAGGTAGACTAGCGGGGGTAGGCTGTAGAATGTAGCATAGCCCTTACGTTTGTAGGCGTTTGAAGTAAGTGTTGATCTTAACAGAAGCAAACAGAATTGGAAATCTCTCCACTCGTTCGAAGGATATCAAATACGGTTAGCCACGGTCTCCCGTGGGAATATTTAGTTTTTCATCCGGATCACTTGTGTACAAATACTGTAAATGTATTTACTAAACGTATTGTGCAACCTGCGGCCTGCGATAGGAAAACGCCCTTCTTACGAAATGAAAATCTTAAAAGACGGAAATGTGTTGTAAATATAGTGACGAGCGTATTGTTACGGCGGTCTACT
The DNA here is from genome assembly GCA_034769895.1 of Magicicada septendecula. Classification (NCBI taxonomy): domain Eukaryota; kingdom Metazoa; phylum Arthropoda; class Insecta; order Hemiptera; family Cicadidae; genus Magicicada; species Magicicada septendecula. The sequence continues at coordinate 87,898,722 of CM068371.1, read as the reverse complement.
AATCGTCGTATGGTACAGTGGAAAACAAAATAAGTACAAGACACCAGTTAAGTCACTAATCACCAGCTTTAATTATCACAATTAAACAGTTTGTAATCAACAAGATAGTCTTTTACAACAAATAAAAATAAAAATATCGGTATGGAGAACCATGCATGACTTCCATATTCTAAGATTTATATTTAAAATCATTTTCGAAATGAAATATTACCATAGAAACTACTTCTTTCTACTTACTGCTTCAGCCTTAACCACAGTACTGTGGTCACTAACGTATACCACCTCACGTTATCGCACTCGATTTTCACTGATGATGGAAGTCGATGGCATTGCCGAAACGTCTGGTTTTGTAGAAAACATTGGACTACGGCCAAATATCCCGGGAAGGAATTTTAACAAAAACTACTTCTTTGTTGCCGATAACGTTGTACACATATATATCAGTGGCGAAGTTACATGGAGGCAATTGAGGCAATGCCTACCCTAAAAAATTCTGTAGAATAAAAATTATAAATACGTATGAACTACATAACGTAAAGATTATACATTGTTACTGCGACTGTCAAATTTATTAAACCGAAACGTGCTTTATTGAGCGACCGCTAGATGGTGACAGGTGAGATTCGGCATAGCTCGTTTAAAGCGAGTGAGGCAACCTGAACTTGCCTCAGCGTTTTTTGTATACATCGTATGTAAGCAATGTAGTGGTGTGATAGGGAAGTGAAGGGAGGGGGTATTGTCCCGCGCTGTACACATAGAGCGTTGAGGCATGCCTCACTTCTGTGCTCCAAACAGTTAAGTTAAAGCGCCTGTGTTGTTTCTAAGTGTGTTTATTTTATGCGGTTATTAAAAGTGTCACTGTTATTCTGCTGAACTAACAGATGAGCAAGATTGTTATTTGAATTATTTGTAACATTAAACATATATATAGAAACTAATCAAGTTTAAAAATTTGAAGTTCAATCAGTTGTATTATTGTGTATGACTAATACAAGGATTGTTCAATAGAAACACGTATAGAGCTGTAAAGCATTTTTTATTCAACGATTTTAAAAGAAGCCTCCAGTAACATTAAGACATGAGTTCTACTGTTGCGCTAACCTGTAGATTCCCTGCTAGTAACATTCTTACGGCTGTTTGTGGAACCATTCGCTTACAGCAAACTCTACCTCAGCGTCCGATTTGAACCACCGTCCTTTTAGTGATTCCTTAAAAAAAATTTAAGATAAGATTTTTGCCTACCCATTCATTAACTACTAGCTTCGCCACTGACATATATAAAAAATATGCATAAAATTAATGGCTTGTATAAGTTAATGATTGATCTCCATTAAGTAGTGCTCAAGTTTCCAAAGTTTTAATATTATGATGTCCGTAATTAAAACATCACAGCAGGTATAGTGTGTATGAGGGTACACCATGGACAAAAATTTTCAACATTTCCTATTGAGCGTTGCTTAGAGTAAAGCTGCGAATCTACAGTGTACGTTTCACAGAACAAACACGCGAAAAAGAAGGAGCGCTCCGAAGTCACTCATGGACCCTCAGCATCTTGCAGAGGGTTCATTCCCTAAAGACGAAAAGTCTGTCTATGAATCGTTGCTTTGTAAACACGTGCAGTTACACTGCCCAGCGATCCACAGGAAGCAAATCGCTATACACGCTGGACACTTTTTCGGCTTGCACGCGTTATGTTGGTATGGGTTTCGGCACTTACCATTTAAAAAGCGTGCAAATGTAAGAAAATAAACATGAGTGAGGCCAGAAATAACGCGAATTGTGTGTGTGTGTGTGTGTCTTCCCTGCCTTTTTATTGCGGTAGTCATATAATAAAATGGAAACGTAAATATTACATAACTGAGATATGCTTGCCTGACACGAATGATATAGATGATTGTAACAAAATTTTCTGTTTGTACATTTTGAGTGTAAATTAATCCATTATACTATTAACTCATACATGATTTACATTAAAATAAAAAATTATAATTTTATTGCCTGGCAACAAAATTATTTTATTTTTAACAATTACCATTGTTTCAAAAAGTTTAAATGAATTTTCAAGTACTTTATTGTTGTTAAAACGTAAAAGGTTGCTGGTAAACTACCCCTTCCCCTTAACCGATCTTCACCAAAATCGAAAGTCCTTGAGATCTCTACAATTCAGGGACGTATGCAAAAAATTATTTGATTCTGTTTGAATTTGCGGCTGTTATCGTTTGCCATAGAAAATTACCCTTGATAAAAAAACGTTGCTGGTAAACTACCCCTTCCCCTTAACCGATCTTTACCAAAAACAATAGATCTTGAGTACTCTACAAATCAGGGCTGCATGCAAAACATTATTTGATTCTGTTTGAATTTGCGGCTGTTATCGTTTGCCATAGAAAATACCCTTGTTAAAAAAACGTTGCAGGTAAACTACCCCTTTCCATTAACCGATCTTCACCAAAACAATAGGTCTTGAGAACTCTACAATTTAAGGGTGTATGCAAATAATCTTTTGATTCTGTTTGAATTTGCGGCTGTTATCGTTTGCCATAGAAAACACCCTTGTTAAAACATAAAACGTTGCCGGTAAACTACCCATTTCCCTTAACCGATCTTCACCAAAAACAATAGGTCTTGAGTAATCTAAAATTCAGGGCTGTATGCAAAACAGTATTTGATTATGGTTGAATTTGCGGCTGTTATCGTTTGCCATAGAAAATAATTACCCTTGATTAAAAAAAAAACGTTGCAGGTAAACTACCCCTTTCCCTTAACCGATCTTCACCAAAAACAATAGGTCTTGAGTACTCTACAAATCAGGGCTGTATGCAAAACATTATTTGATTCTGTTTGAATTTGCGGCTGTTATCGTTTGCCATAGAAAAAAATCTATAGACACAGACAGACACACAGATAGACACACTGACAGACACACACACACACAGACACTTTTCGAAAAACGACTTTTTTTCATGTTTTGAGTGTAGTACAATCAGATTCTGCAATAATCTCGAACACGATTTTTTTTGCCATCACCATACTTCCATTTCCTCAAGGAATATGGAAGTAAATTTGTTCACACGCAATAATAATGTCAACTAATATAGAACACAATTGTATTACAATTGTCCCGCACAATTATAAAACACATAACACTTCGCCACAATACTTCGAACCGCACTGTGTAAATCGCTCGACAATAACTGAACTAAGAGCCGCTGCAGTCTTGTATTTATACCCCGCTGATATATCTAGAACAATCCATACTACGCATCAGCGCTACTAGAACGTAATTGATTGCGGCCTTGACACAGTGCGCGCGGCTGGCGAAGTCTATAAAAGTCTCGCTGACGCATGTTGAGTTTACGTACGCACACAACATTACAGCCGGATTCCACTGGAACATCCGAGAGAGACGTAGAACGTTTTGTGATGGTGTAACACTTTCCGCATTACGTAACATGCTATTAACAATGAAACTACAACAATACAACAGTATTCTGGTATTCAACTAATTTTTAAGTTCATGTTATGACCAACAAACTGATAAGAAATTATGCACTTGTCTTAATTAAAATAGTATATTTGGGGAGTTTAAAATACGTTTTCGTGTGATCAGGCGTTATTCTAAACGGTTACCCGTTCTGTGAATAAGCGTCTTGACCAGCAAGTGTAAAACTGATGGTACTGAAGTTGCTATCTATAGTTAGAATAGAAGAATAGAAGAAGACGGAACTCCCCAAATAGAAGAGTAGTCTCTACGCCAAAAATGTCTCTACGTTATCAGTGTTGTTACATTTTGTTACTTTCGTCGCTGTAACATGAATAATGTTAAATGCATTATTACAATTTTTTCTTGTTTCTAAATAAATATACAAATAATAATAATAATGGTAAAAATAATGATTTTTTTAGAGGGGAAAATGCTTGACGCACCGACAGAGGACACCTGCTTCCCCTGGTGTGTGGGACTCTCACCCACTAAAAAACCTACTTCTAATTCAGGCATTCGTATCCATCCTGGAACCACTTAGCGTATTACTTCAGAATGGAGCCTATTGCGCCCTTATCGGGCTCCTTCTAGTTGTTCCTTATCTTCTACTGCTCGTTGGGTGCAAGTTGGGCCGGTCTTTTTTTCTAGTAAGCCCAAATAAATGCAATAGATACGGTCCCATTCCGCCTTACCGCGAAGCATAAGCACAACTACGCTCTCGGGCGTGAACTCCCCGTGAGTTCTGCAGCACTCGGGGGGAATCTGCAGCACTTGGCACGAGGCATCTTCATGGGGAGAGTCACCGTACTGGCATGCTGGACTCTGTACCTTTCCCATTCTGTGGAGTTTAGGCATTAAATTTGTTGTGGCCACTGAGGAACTGGGTTAGATGGTACTTCCTCAAGTAGTAACCTCACCGTGTTGGCGATCGATCCATTCCTTCAAGTTTGGTATGAGCCTTGCGATCCATTTTCCTTTATCCTCTCTATTCCATCAATCTTGTCAGTGACGAAGAGCGAGTTCCCTGGCTTCATGCTTTCCCGCATCTCTTCCAATTACGTCTCTTATTTCAAAGAAATGCTTCCGTTCTAGAGCCAAAAGGTCTATGGGAATCAGTCCCGATATAATCAGAGCTACTGGCTCTGGCACTGACCATTAAAAGGATACTACTATGAGGGCTCCTCGTCTCTGCACCGATGCCATACGTTTCCTGTATTTCTCCATCTTTAGTGTATTGGCCCAGATTTTGCAACCATGCAGAAGGATGGATTCTGTGACCGCCATCAACAATCGCCTCTTGTTTGCATTGGGACTTTCTATATTTGCCATAAGTCTGCTGAGTTTTGTTGTAACGTGAGCCGCCTTATCAGCTGCGCCTCACACCTAGGAATTTCACTGCGTTCTTTGTAAGTATAGTCTCAGCTACCACTTCCAGAGGTATGATAGTCGAAACCATCGCCGGTTGAGCAGTACTATATCGGTCTTTTCGGTGGCTAGATCAAGCCCGTGTTAACAATAATAATAATAATGATAATGATAATAATAATAATAATAATAACGATATACTTTTAATTTTTATAATTATAATAATGGCTCTTTTTGTGCCACTAAAATAGTTTAGAAAGGGAGTAGAGCCTGCTTAGTAAGCTGATAAGCATACAACGAAGGCAGTGTGACCAATTATTACTCCATCTGCCAACTGGAACCCAAAATATTGCCCCAGGTACTTACAGGGTGAACCGACTTTGGAGCTGAAAGACGAACCCTCATTAAGCACCGAACCTCTAAGAGCCAAGCACCATATCCCTTGGTCTACTAACCGACCTTCAAAGCTTTGACATATTTCGATATCCGATGTAATGCTAAAGGTTGCCAGTAAAAAAGGAATCGCCTGGGTTTTTACGAGCATCACCAGTTTCGAAACATAAAGCGTTACGACTCTGAAATATTTAGTAGGATCTGTGGAGGCATAAGCAAAATTTAAGAAATAAGTCATTGAGACAGGCGGTAATAACATTTTATTAAATTATGGGTGTACCAGTTGGCCTGTTTTGTGCGGGGAATTGGGTGTTTATCGCTAGTGCTAGCAGTGGAAATGTGATTTTTACGTTTTGTGCTTTGTGTTTTGAGAAGAGACACTGTTCAAAATGGTGAAGTGAGGCAAACAATAAATATATACAACTTGAATGAAGGGATACTAGCAGAAGTGGAAAGAGCATGTGGCGTGGGCGCAGATAATTATTCGCCACAGAGGATCTTGCAATACCAGCCAAAATGAAACGGAATGTTGGTTGTCCTAAAAACAGGTGCCTGGACCTACCTTGGAATTATGTTGAAGCCCGCAAGACATTGCAGAGTATAATGTTGAAAGAGGAACATATCTCGAGATTAACGTGCTACCCAATTGGTGTCTTCGCTCCAATGTCTAATTTTACAGTAGGCTATATTCATTAACTTTTTGCCAATACGTAACAGTTGTGTTGCTGCCATTAATTATTTACGAATGTGATAATGATACCTGAAGGGGTCGCGCCGCGTATATGAATAACAGATGCACGTGGCTGATGTCGGCACCGGTTCCGAGCGACATCTACTGGAATGGGTAACAAATTACCTCACTGAAGCCGCTACTAATCATCGTGCCGCGTTTAAACAATGTGTCTGTATACGCTACTGAATTGTGTTGAACTGTATACACTATATATATACAACTATGATATTAATATACAGTGTTATACTTTGAGTACGTAATAACTGTAGCAATAATTCATTGTAATTACCTAGAGTAATGTAATAATTAAAGGTTTAATGTAGTCATAAAAAGGTTAATGTAATTAGGGCTTTGTAGATTTATGACGAAAAAAACTCACAAGACAGTCTGACAATCAAAATGTTCTCATCAACGTTACAATGTACGTTTTAGGCCGGCCACACACTGGAGCGACATTTTGTTTCGCGACAGAACCGTTTTGACACATCGTATTGCAAAGCATCGCTTCTGTGGAGAGAGTCCTGAGACATTGACTCACGACAAAACAGTTTCTCCTCAGTTGTTTTTGAGCTGTAAAGGTGTGTGGTTCTTGGATTCGTGACAGGCATTATTTTGCATCTGTTTCAGTTTCAACAACACCTACACTTCTTTCCATTTTATACTCAATAGCAATTAATAATATTAATAAATACACAACAATATGCAAGAATCAGGACGAAAGAACAATGCTTACATTTTCCACGTAGGACTAAATAAGTGTAATATAAACTCCCCGCCTTGTGTGGTTAGATCCCGGCGCATGCCCAGTTAAAAATGTCGCAAGCTGTTTTGTTGGGAGAGATAAATTTGAAGGAGCTTCGTCTTTGTTCGCGAGGGCCTCGCGACACCTCTAGACAATGTCACATGCAGTGTATGGCTCTTTTTAGATCCTAATGGCAGTAGGGTCATCTGCGACGCTTTGCGCCAAAACGGTTCTGTCACGAAACAGAATGTCGCTCCAATGTGCGGCCGGCCTTATACTGTGACGTAGTCGCTGCCATGACATATATGTGGATAGCACATGAAGAACTTTAATATGGTCGGTGTTTCTTTACCTTTTTTTCTGCTTGTTTGTACAATAGGTTTTGTTTGTTTTATTATGAGTTCATTTAAACTAAAAGTTAAAAAAGGCCCTGCTGTGTAGAACTTCATAATTCCCTTAGTATGAAACACGGAATAAGCATACTCCGTTTGGCCTATTTTTGTAATGCAATTTTTTACATATACTTTTTGTATTAATCTACAATGACCACAAATGTGTAGCGTGAATCACAGAACGTTTTGCTCGTATGTAATGTACGAAACTGCCATGACAAAAGTTGACCATAAGAAAAAATATTTTATTTTGTTTTGGATAAGAAATACGTAATTGTACGTAATTTTGTATTCAATTCCACTTTAATTTTAATACGTATGTTTCCACTTCTACCTATCTAGTTCCACCTGTCTTTCATAGCGATACCAAATCAGTCTTACAAAATTTAAAAATAGGAAAGCCCCTGGAATGGAGGCAATTAACGTAGGACTAACTAAGCATGGAGGTCCAATATTAAACTACAGAAACATACAGTAGACCTTCTAAGCATCCTCAAGGAAAGATGTAGAAATAGTGGAAAACAGCAAATGTTACCTTGATATTTAAAAGACAAAATAGAACTAACGGAGAGACTTATAGAGGTATCAGAGATAAACTCAGATAACGAAGTGTAATACAAATTCTTGACAACAGACTGAACGCGATAAGTGAGATATTTTGGGGGGGAAGCGGTGAGAGTAGATTCCGAAGAGGACACTTATTTACAGATAACGTCTTTAACATTTAAAATCACTATTAAACGGAGAGTATAATCTAGGAATACACACAGCCTTCATTGATTTTATGACGATTTTTTGTCAGAGTAGATCGGCAAGTGCTCTAAAATATTCTGAAAATATGGGATACCCGTATCATATGATAAAGTGAGTTAGAAGCGTATGTGAAAGTATAAATATTAAGAAGTATGAAATATGTAGAAGTACGTAGACAAAAGTATAAATATTATATTTGACGCTTAGGACGTTGAGGATAAGAAAGTACCTGACTAGCGTCGGTTACAAAAGCCGACAAAAACGCCATATTTAGCCGACAGCAGTAGATCTGATATACGATCGGTCAAACCTTTAACAATCAAAACATCGTGAGGCGATTCAGTCGCCAAGCAAACAGAGTGTTTACCATTGTCGCTGACAAAATGGTTGTAGCAAAACGTGTGTGAAAAGCACCCGAAAACTCACAAAATGTATTGTTAACAAAAATGTAAACAAAGTTTACGAACTGACTGAAATTTTTTGTCGTTCCGTTTGTAAAATGTTAAAACTGTGTTAATTTTTTTCTATTCAAAATAAAAAGCTGATAATGATTTCGCGCTAACAAATAACACTTTAGTATAGTACGCACGAAGTTTTTTAAAAGGTTTAAAACTACTTTTAATACACTAATAACATCGTAACGACATCTAATTTATTGATGTAAATTTTTACTCAATTCTTACATATCTGTTAAATTTTAACATTCCAAAATAAGAATTCTTTTTTTAACGAAGATGAGTAGTTACTGACTGTCCACTGTCGGTAACCAGATTGTAGTGTATGGAAACATATAGGCTATAACATCTTACTGTCTGCGTTAACACTACTTATTATGATAAAATCTCCGTGTAAGATTATTTTTACCGTTTAGTGCTATTATTATTATTATTATTATTATTATTATTATTATAAACTAATTTTAATAACTGTATAATAACTTTTTCTCATTCTTACTGCCGATAGTAGAGTAAAAAATACGAAAGAGGGTACTAACCAATTATCGCAATTATCATATAATAGACAAAATATTTATTTACTATTATAAAAAAAACTGGCGTGTTTCTTAAGTCAGCAAGTAAAAAAACACTTTTAAAATTCTACAAGGTGATGCCCATTCCCACACTTCTTTATGGGTCTGAGAATTGGACTTTAGCGAAAGGCCAGTAAAGTCGTATCCAAGCGGCTAAAATGAAATTTCTCAGCCACGTGGCAGGGTATAGTCCACGTGGACTATATGATCATATCATAGAAGAAATATATAAAATGATCATAGAAGAAAGACAGATATACGGCAGGAACTGAATTATGAAATATACTCGACAGTAATACCCAGTATCGGCTGAATTGGTGGCAGTGGCGGCTGGTGGTTCCAAATTTTGGTGGTTGCAGTAGTTGTTGAGTTGGTAGAGGAGAGGACGGGGAGGGGATAAAACAACATATCTGCATCATACATATTGCTGTCGTATGGAAAAAACATAGAAAGTTACTGTTTTCCCCCAAAAAGAGCTGCTTATGATAATGGAATGATTCTATCAGTATGTCTACCTATGCCAGATTCCATGTTCCCACGTACTCATGAATGATTGCTTTTTATTCACTCATAAATAAGATAAAGAAAAATAAAAAGATAAACAGAATCATGCCTTTTATACCTATAAAATAATACACTGATTTGAAAGCGATCCTTGTGTTTACGAGAAATAAAAAGTAAGAACTGCAAAATTTATAATACCGGCTAGTTATTTCTAAATGACTCAGTTGAGCTATAAGAACAGATTTTCCCTGTTTAAAAACTGCAAGGCACATAAATTCAACTACATAAAATATTACTTGAAAACTGTACTCTAAAAAAGAAGTGAGTGGAATACTGCCTGCTTTCATTTACGAACAACAAGAAAAAATAAATCCATATAAAATATTATTACAAATTTCACAAATCTTTCAATTTTTATTTTTGATTGACACGTAATTAACACAATCACAGTTATACAAAATTATAACTATAAATTTAGAACCTCAAAACTAACGAGTACACGTTTACTTTGAACCAACGTAAACACTAAAGCTGATACAATTTACAAATCAAGGAGACTGTGCACACTTCATGACAAAATTAAAGATGCACTACAGTGGAACGTTGCGGAAACTTTGCAACCGTCTAGCTAACATAGGAAACATACGGCAACTGTGAAGAGTAACGCACGTTCTCCCATGTGCTTGTGTAGTAAGCTCTGCCATATACTGTTCAAGTTGCAAGCGGCCTACAACCACCAGCCTGCGCGCCACATTTGAATTGTACGCGAACATTGCCTCATAGAATCTAATACGTTTTCCGTTGAAATTTATGGCACTTTTAACTGCTTAATGATATCGTATATTATTTTATAGTTTAGTTATTCTATACTGGTGGTTGTGCGACGCTGCAACCATAACACCAGCCGCCACTGATTGGTGGGAACATCTTTGCCGAAGGGATGACTGCCGCATCCCCAAACATCTGTGGAAGGGACGGAGAAGAGGTGTGGGACGTCCGAGGAAGCGCTGCAGTGACCAGCTCTAGACTTTGCCTCTGTGAGACTGAAACAAAAAATCCTTGCAGATGATGATGATGATGAAAAAACTTACACAAAAGCTCCAAACTCAACGAGTGTGATTTAAAAATAATTTGTAACTTTAACTTTATTTTCTGTTTTTGTTTATAGTGGAAAAATAAAAATGACAGACTATCCTTTCACGACAAAAATTAAGAGATTAAATCGAAACAAATTAGCCCGGTGAATACTCTTTATGTATTTTGTAGCCTTTTGTTTGTTTTTGATGTGACCGTTTGTTTAGAAATAGGAATAAAAGACGCGCAAAATTCTTGTACCATTATCACAGTCAAGAATAGACATGTCCTAAAATATGACCTCGCCACAAGTACTGTTGTTGGCGACGTACGTAACTCAGTGTAAACTTTATGAAAGCATTAAGTAATGGCGGTTTGCCGTAACATAAATTGTGCCGCGTTGGAACCCGCTGCAATGCGGTTAAGGTAACAATTAGGCTAAACAATTAAATGTTCGTGTTTACAGTCAGTCGGTTATTACGGTAACAGTACGTAGATGCTACTGCTGTTCTATCAAAACACTGTGGTCGTTTGTTAAAGACAATTACAATAAATACAATAAAAAGGAAAACAAGCTCCAAACTTTAATAACAACACATTTAAGGTTGGCAACCAGATTTTACTCATTTTAATATAAACATCAAGGCTTTACCACTTAATATATCGTGACGCAGAATAGTGAAACATTCGATATCAATAAAATATGTTTATCAGTCGGAAGAGTGTTATTAAAAGTTTCGACCATCTAAGTCTACACGCTCGTTCATTCGAAATATAGACTTATGACGACTACTATAATAAAATTAACTACAATTTGTTTCGTGTCACAGCATCAACAAATGAGTCTTATTCTTATTCGCAAAGTTCATATTGTATACGAGGGAACCCCCACCTCACATTCAAAGTAATCATTAGAATAATACACAAGTTAAAATTCATAGGTTAGAATAATACGTAGGTCATGTTACTCAAGTATATTTTCATTATATATCACGGATGTTGTATAACTTATGTATATTGATGCACACTAGAATGTTCTATAATAATAGTAGTATACATTTATAGATTAAAAATAGTTTATTCTACCAGATTCTCGAATTTATGTCTAGAATTTACAAGACGTTTCTCGTAAGTGATGCATGTTGGCATACCTACGAGGGTCGGTTGAAACGTTCGCGGAGCTACATGTGTAGCTTAGCGGTAAAACTAAAATTTTCCGTGTGCTGTGAGATTTGTATTTTATGCGAACTTCTGTTAATTTCCAAATATATCTATCAATTTATTCATTGTTTAGAAGCTGTTAGGATTTACGTGTCATACTTGTTTTGAAAAACGGACAAAATCAAACATCGTGGTGTGATTCCTTGTTATAAATTGTTTAGCGCCAAGGAAATTCAGAACAAAATTGTAAATGTATCAGGAGATGCTGCGACTTCAAAACCAACGGTTTGTAAGTAGGCATTTGAGTTTAAACGTGGTGGTACGAGCATTGATGATGATACCCTCCCCTCCTCCCTCACTCTACGCCCAAAAATGCAACAACTCCAGATGCGGCAGCCATCGTACACAACGCTTTTTTACACCAAATTCTTGAGTAAGTATGATGCATATGAGGTGCCTATGATTTCAGCAACGTCATCCACTCATCAATCTGCGGTTTTCCAACACCCTATGAATTTTTTTTCAATAATGCCACTTTTTGTTGCAATTTTTGGACGTCCACTGTTGGGATCGTCTTCAGTGCTTGTACGTTTAAACTCGAGTGTGCCCCACTTACCGTTGTTTCTGAAGGTGCAGCATTTCCTAACACATTTACAATTTCATTTTGACTTTCCATTGGCGTTAAAACGTTTTAACAGAGAATTCATCACAACACGATGTTTGATTTTGTGCATTTTAAACATACGTGACAGGAAAATTTCAAACAGCTGGTAAAAAGAGAATAAATTGACAGATATATCTGGAAGTTAACGGGTGTTCACGCAAAATATACGTCTTGTAGTACACGAAAGATTTTAGTTCTACCACTGAGCTGTTGGTTTTCGCCCGCTAACTTTTCAACTGACCCTCGTACATAAAGAACAGTATTAGACGGGGTTTGGATCAGTTGGTTTTTATTGGGTAGTTCGGTTAAGTTAGTTTTTAGCCAGTGTTTGTTGTGAGTTGGATTAGTGAGTCAGGGTTTAGTGCGTGTATTTGATACCGCATTTGTGGATCATTATGCCTACTATATGTGTGTTGTTTGTATAAATCACGGTTGTGTTAATAATCGATATCACAGTTGTGAAAAGAAATATGTATTTTTAACTGAAAAAATTATTGTGATAACGACGAATACGAGTGATGCGAGTGTTGTTATTTAGATCGCTACCTATAAGACGTCAATCATAAGTAAAGTAAATAAAATTAAGACAATATTAACTACCTGCGGTGAGCTTAGCGAATTTGTTAAATTATTTTTCAGATACATCTGTTAAATACTTTTGTGTTACTTTCATAAAGTAAAGCAGAAACCGCCACAATTTTAACCTACGTATCCTTGCGTGGTTTATCTTTAGGCACATTTACAAATTGTGCCACTCGTACTCTGAAACAGTGATTTTTCCTCCTAGTAGAGGCGTGGTAAAGCCGTTTGAAGGGTTTCACGGCCGGTGTCACTTGAATTTAAAATATCTGCCCGGCTGTTTGGCCGTAGTCCAAGGTTTTCATTAAAACCAAACGTTTCAGCATCTTCAGTGGATGTAACAAGTCAAACCTAACCGTGGGGTGTCGTACGTTAGGACCACAGAACTGTGGTTAAGACTGGGCTACCGAACGTCTGGTTTTAATGAAAACCTTGGACTACGGCCAAACAGCCGGGCAGATAGTTTAAATTCAAGTGATTTTTCCGTTCTAAGTCAGAATCAAGTTATACTTATTTGTAATTCTAACTAACCAAAAATATTAACTTGCTCAGCAGTTCGTTTATTATTGCAAAGTATTTTTCCTGTTATAATGTAATTTCCCTGAAAATCAAGCCACTTAGCTTACTCAGTTGACAACTAAAAAGGATTATCAGGGTGTACCAGCGTACAGTATATTTTTCGGTCTACATTTCAGTTATTGAAATGAGATTTTTGTGAGCCGTAGGAGTTTATAAGCTCATAGACACACAACTGGGGGTTGCGCGGCCCGCGCGAAGCGCGGGTCGCGAGTAGTGCAGTGTCCCGAGTCTCAGAAAGGACTCCTGCCACTGGGTCTGTTGGAGTTCATTATATACTTTTTATCTACTTATGGGGGGGGGTCTGAAGCGACCTGCGATTGGTGGATTATACCACCGGGACTAGCAAACGAGGTCGCTTCCAGGACTCACCTGGTCGCGGGGTGTATTTACCAAGTCCGGCAATGAGGGAATTGTGGGTCACTCTGTCGGAACGAACATAGAATCGTCGCGCCAGGCGTCTCACGGTGTCATCAAGAGAGCGGACACCGAGTCCTCTCCTCAAAAGACGAGAAGAGTACCTCCGGGGGACTTTGCACGCGAGCTTCAGTCCCCGGTGGAGTACGCGCTGGAGCGTGATTCTATGACCACGAGCCAGGTATCCCCAAACAGGACAGGCGTAGGTAATCACCGGCAACACGTACGTGTTGACTATGAGCTTACCTAGCCGGGGGGTCATTGCCGGATTAGATAGCACGGGCCAGAGTCTACTGAGTTGCGCCGAAGCGCGTTGTCTGATGTAGTTTGCATGGGTTCGCCAGGTGAGTCGGGAATCCACGTGGAGCCCGAGGTACTTGACGCTGTTGGTCCAGGGCACCTCGACGGGGCCTACTTTAAGCGGCCGAGGCCGCTTGCGTTTTCGCGAGAATATTACCGCGGCGCTCTTGGAAGCGTTAACGGCAACTCTCCAGTCATCGGTCCACCCGACATACGCGTCGAGTTGGCGCTGGAGCTTAACTGCCGCATAACTCGCGTTCGGCTCTGAGGCAAAAGCCGCAGTGTCGTCCGCGAACAGCGACAGTTTCACTCCAGGAACTCGGGGCGTGTCGTTGACAAACAACGAGAACAGGAGAGGCCCAAGGACACTTCCCTGAGGGACGCCAGCGGTAATACGCCTCTCCGAAGAGAGAGCGTGGTCTACTCTCACTCGGAAGCTACGGTCTCGCAGAAAGCTGCCGATCAAGTGAACGTAGCAGTCTGGGAGAAGGACTTCCGTCAGTTTGTACAGGACACCCTCGTGCCACACGCGGTCAAAGGCTTTCTCTACGTCTAGGAAGATCGCAGCCGTCTGTTTGCCCTGGCAGCCAGCCTCGGTTATGCATTCCACGAGTCTCATCAGCTGATGAGTCGAGGAGTGCAGCTCACGAAAGCCGAACTGTTCGGGGATCAGCACGTCTAGTCTTTCTAGATGGTCGCGGATCCTACGCTGGATCAGACGCTCAAAAACCTTGGACGTCGCGGACAAGAGGCTGATGGGCCTGAGGTTCTCCACTCGAGAAGAATTCTTTCCCGGCTTGGGTATCACAATGACGGTAGCCGTTTCCCATTTCACCGGAAAATAGGCCAGTCTGAGGCATGAATTGAACAGGTCAGTGAGGAACTGGGTTCCTCGCTCCGGAAGGCGATGGAGGGCGGAATTCATGACTCCGTCCGGGCCAGGCGCCTTCCGGGGCTTGAGCTGAACAATCCTCTCAGAGACCTCCTCCGGGGAGATGGGCTCCGGCGGGACTGTGATATCGGCCGATAGAAAGCGCTCTACCTCGCGGCAGATTTGCTCAGTGAAGGCCGGGTTCTTGGATGGGTTGGGAGCGAACTGACGCTCCAAACTGTCAGCCAAGAACTCAGCCTTTTCGAGGGGGCGGCCAAGGGGTTGACCGCCGGGTCCGGCCAGTGCGGGGAGAGGCGCGCGTTTGCGCTTTCCCGTTAGGGCACTGGGAATCCGCCAGACATTACGGTCCTCGGCAGGGCCATCCATCTGTGTTACAGCTAGCTCCCAGTTGCGTCTACGGAACGCCAGCATGTCGCGACGCAACTTGCCGGACGCTCTGTTGAACGCAGCCTTGTCGGCCGGGTCACGAGTCCTCTGCCAGCGTCTCCGGAGGCGATTCCTCTCGCAAGCGAGCTGAGACACCTCTTCGGGGATCCGCTGATAGTCGGGCGTGAGCCCCGGCTTCATCCGGGAGGACACGTCAACCGCCGAGACTACGGCTGTGTCGAATAAGGCAACTGCCACTTCGACATGCTGGGTAGTGTCGAGCGGGATATGCTCTGGTAGGCGGCGACTGAACGCCGGGCCAAAGCGGTCCCACTCGATTACCCGCCGCTCGTCGCGGACGGTGGCGTGCTGGGTAGCTATATGCACACTGATAGGGCAATGGTCCGAGGACAGTTCCGAAATGACGGAGACGTGGACCGGGCAATAAACGCCCCTGGCCGCGGCAATGTCCAATACGTCAGGGCGGGAGTTAGCCCTCGAGGGATAGTATGTAGGCCCGGTAGGACCCATGACTGTGACCCGAGCCGCATCAGCATACCTGCGTAAGCGGGTCCCGTTTGGGTTCGCCAAGCGGCTCCCCCAATCGGGGTGCTTACAATTCAGGTCGCCCGCCAGGACTACCCTCCTGTGTGCTCCAAAGACGGCCTCCAGATCGTTCGACAGGAGCTCCGTGAGCTCATAGACCTCACAGAGAAACGAGGACATCAGATCTGAATTATGGTTACATAATCTCTGCGATAAACTAAAATATATAGAAGCAAACGGTTAGACCATGTAAACTGAAAACGCCAAATAATATAAGAAGGTTGGTGCTACATTATACATCAAAAGGACAAAATAGTTTTGGGACACCAAAGACAAGATGACGTGTAACCTTTGTGGGTCTGGAACGGTAAGTGATTCCTAATGCATATAGTAGATGATGATGATGATGATATTTTTCGTCGCTTTTATTTTAACAGGGCAGGGCAGTTTTATCATAAGAAAATATTTTTGTTGAACTCCAAGCGGGAAAAAATATTTTTTACAGTATTTATTGTGAGTCTGAACATTTTATTTCTCTTTGGTTAATAACTATAATCTGGTTACCTTTTAGTGGTTATTATTATTTTAGTTGCTACGTATAAAATAAAAATAAGTTATCTATACTGTTAGGTTTTGTTCAGTATTCTTTGATGACATGTTGTTTTGACGTGAAAACGTCTTTAAAATCGATGACGGGTGTGGGGAGGCAATCGGGCCCAAATGAGCGACAGTTTCTGTCGAAGTAATTTAAAACTTCAATAACTCGGCTAAAATTAGACATAGCGCCACCATCGTAGCCTCGTTTTAAAGAGGAGGGATGAAAGTTTGTGTCAGTACCATCCGACATTCGTGGCGGCCGGACATCGCGAACTGCGCACACGCAAAATGAACCCTCGATTTTCGACTTTCCGGATTCGACACGTGTCCATAAACGGGATCATATCTCAGAGCCTAATTATCCGATCTGAGTAAACCAAGTGTTGTTTTGAAGAGGAGTATATATGTTACAACTCACCCTGAGTTACAAGTGTATATCTCAAAAACTCAAAAAGATACGAGGCTGTGAATTTGAAAAAGTTTGAAAATTTCCCGATTTTATTAAAATGTCGCAATATATGAGGACAAAGTACAACCAGAATTACAAAAATCGGGCACAAATGCGTAGAGCACAAAATTCCAAAGATAATGACACCGAAAACGCTGGGCCCGGACCCAAAACCAACGCGCAGTACTGCCGCGAATATAGGCAACGTAAGCGCGCTCTGACAACTCAGGCGGCATCTGACGAGCCTGGGTCAAGTATGATGTGGATTACGTTGCTGATGAGATAGAGAGTGCAATGGAGGTCGACCCAGACCCATTGGACCCACTTGGCATACCCAGTATGGCGACGGGGGCTCAAAAGTGAGTGGTTTCAAGCTCTGTAACAACTGTAAGGCGCAGTGTTCTAAGGGGCGGATTCCAACGTTGAGTCGGAGTAACGGTTTCGTATATCCGCCGATCCCAGACCCACCTCTGCCCAAACTCGATCCCTTGACTGAGCGCTTGATTTCACCGCTGCGAGGATCTAGTTACGGTATCGTCGGCCAAGTGATCAATATCCCAGTGAGTGTCGATACCATGGTATCAAAGTTACCGCGCTCTCTCGACGACGATTACGCCATAAATGTGAATTTGAAGAAGAATATCGTGCACAAGTCTAGCTACCTCAGTGGCTATGTAAATTAGGCAGTGCTCAAGCGCTGGCTAGGGTACTTGACGGCGCAGCCGCTCTATCGCTACTACAAAATTGAAGTTGATCTCAACAACCTCACTGCGAATGTGTCCGCGGGTGATGACAGTGGACGTGAAGAGGCGAGTGATGCTGACAACATGGAATTTATGAATGTGGATGGAGTGCCACCCTCAGAGATTGTACAGGTGAGACAACACACTATGCTGTGGAATGAGGACCACTGTCTCAATATTGCTCCCGGTCAACATTCACACCCGCTGAATATAATTTACGATCTACACGCCGAGGAGCTCTCGTTTCCGGCCATATACTATGGTGTCGCGAGACAATTCAAGCCGAGTATCACAGTCACTCCGTTTACGATGTGTACCTCTGAGATACGGCGAAGCGATCGCCGTGGCGTCACTCCCAGTCACATTCTCTACATGGCGATGAAACTATTGCGCATACGAGTGAGGGACGGCATCTTAAATGCTTTCAGGTGCGTCAGACAGACAGAGAGGGTGACTCGTGAGATGATTGAGGATAAAGAATTTGTAGATGGAATGATTGATACAAACTTGGCATTTCTGAAGAGTATTCCAAACTCAGTGCAGTATTGGTCCAATAAGAAGAAGGACTTGTTCGCCATGATTCGACAGCTCGGTAAGCCCACTGCCTTTCTCACGATGAGTGCAAACGAGATGCGCTGGCCACATTTGCTCTCCATATTGAACAAATGGTCGCAGGAGTACGCGTCGTTTGGTCCGCTCGGCGAGGACGATATGATGGAACGACTGCACGCGTATCAGCGTGTGCATTTGGTCAACGAGGATCCAGTCATCTGCTGTATCTACTTTAAAAAGCTAGTAGATACTGTCATATCTCTGTTGCAGTCCAAGGTGGCCACGAGGAATCCGTTTGGGCACTACCGTGTTGTCGACTACTTCTTGCGCATAGAATTTCAACACAGGGGCAGCCCACATGCGCACATCCTCCTCTGGCTTAACGGAGATCCGCGAGAGCGAGTCAGCGATGATATGCCGGAGACGATTCGGATGCTCAATACACTGTGCTCAGTCGACAAGGCGACACTGCGAGATGAGAGTTACATCGGTAATCAGACGCATAAGCACACGTTCACTTGTACCAAGCGAGGTGAGAAGACTTGTAGATTCAACATCCCTTACTGGCCAATGGCAGAGTCTCGAGTGTTGTTACCCCTGAGTAAGGATGACGCAAGGCGAGCGGTCCTTCAGCGCAAGGCCACCAAGGTGCGAGAACGACTGGAGACTAGGGTTTACAGCGACATGCGGGCCTTTCTTATCGACAACAAGCTCGACTATCCGCGATATCTGGACATGGTACGCTCTACGATTAAGAGGCCGACTGTGTACTTTAAGCGAGACTTACATCAGATCTACATCAATACATTCAACCCATGGGTGACCTCCGTTTTAAATTCCAACAGTGATCTTCAATTGATTCTGTATGAGTATTCTTGTGCCTCCTATGTTATTGAGTGTGTCAATAAATCAAACAGGGGAATGAGTCAGCTCCACCGCGAGCTCTTCAAACTCCACGAGGAATTCCCAGACTGTGACGGACAACAATTGCTCACAAAAGTCGGGTTGCGTGTACTGAACAGCGTAGAGATGAGCGCACAAGAGGCAGCGTGGTATCTGCTGAGGCAGCCGATGAGTCAAGCCTCAAGGTACGTGACTATGATACCTACAGTTTGGCCGATAGAGCGCTACAAGTCGAGGAAGCGCAAGTCCGTTATGGATAGACAGGGCATCGCTACAGACAGCGTGGACATTTGGACCAAGAGTGTCATTCAACGCTACGAGGAGAGGCCTGGAAATCTCGAGGGAATCAACTTGACCCAATTTGCCGCGTGGTATGCGCCGAGTAACTTGAAGAGGCGAGCCGGTAACAAGGATATCGAAGATGACGAAGAAGATGGAGAGGAGGACACCTGCGACGATATTGTAGCCGAATATAGAAGACGGGACGTTTGTCGGGTCATACGATTTCGAAACTACGACATAGGCGATCTCAACAACTTCAAGAGGGAGATGGTGACGCTATACCTTCCAATTTCGAAACGAGGTACGAGACATTTTGGATCGCGACAAGTTTCTTCAGATTTACGACGCGCGAAGCGAGGAAATTATGAACTGTCGGAAGGAATTTCAGAACAACATTGACATTGACGCGTTGATGGAGGAGATACAGGCTCTGTGTATACTTGAGGAAGAGCAGAGGCGAGACTAGCGAGGTTCTAATGGTGTAGCGGGGCCAGCGCTTGAGAGGCGCGAGGCTGATGCTGTCGCCCCCAACGACGATGACTTTGATATTGCACAGCGAGCATCTAATGTGACTGCTGTAGGGCGCCGATCGAATGTAATGGCGAAGCAGGAATACTGTGAGTTGATGCGCAAGACAAATTTTGAGCAGCGTGAATTAATTTTACAAATAATATATAGAATTCACGCGCGCGAGTCGAGTGAGCCGCCAATACAGATATTCTTTACAGAGCCAGCGGGGTGTGGCAAGACATTTACTCTCAAGCTCGCGATGGAAACGTATAACAGATTCTCTCAGGGACACAACGCTGTGAACAATTCTTACGTGGCATGCGCCTCGACTAGCAAAGCCGCAGTGACTCTGGGTGGAGTCACTGTGCACTCGGCATTCCGGCTGACGCAATCGAGGACTATACACGGCATGAGTTACGAGACGCTGCAACACTACAGACATGCGTTTGCCAATGCAAAGTGTGTGATTGTGGATGAGGTCAGCATGATTGGGAGTCACATATTTTACTCTGTGAACGCACGACTACAACAGATAACCGGCAGGTACGGGGAGAACTTTGGAGGTATGGATATGATATTCTGCGGTGATTTCAGACAACTCCCTCCAGTGAACGCGTCATCGGTATACAAGTTTGCGCGCAACGCGTCAAACATCAGTGGTAAGGATTGTGGCAGTCGCTCGATTACTTCCAACTCGTACGGGTCATGCGACAGGCAAACGTAGCTTTCTCAGAGATATTGACTGCGATAGGTGACGGCTGGGCTCTGAGTGTCGAACAGAGGAAAATCATAGAGGGAAGATTCAGAACAGTCGAGTGGTGTAGTTAACATCTGCAAGGAGTCGTGCGCCTCTTTCATCGCAACCATCAAGTCGAAATGTTCAACTCCCAGGCAATCCCACAAAGTGAGTGTATGCAGAAAATCGCAGATGACTTGGTCACGGGATTCAAGAGTGACGCGGAGCGCACCAAGGCAGTCACGCGCTTACACAAGATGAGTCTCGCAGAGAGCGGCAGCCTGCCGTACAAGTTTGACTTGGCTACAGGGAATCCGTATATGATTACTGTAAATGTCGATGTCGAAGATGGAATCGTCAATGGGGCAATCGGAACACTGAGGCACATTGAGATATTCGACAACAGCACAACCGAACAACCATGCACTTCAACTACTGTACCTACCACAGCATCTCCCTCGCTACGGGTGTGGATGGAATTTCCAGATAACATTGGGCGGCGTTTAAAAATTAAAAGCAAGCCCTTAATAATGAGCAAGCCAGGAGTATTAGACGGAGCATGGATACCCATAGCATTACGGACGAGAAATATAAGTCTAGGCGGAACGATCAAATGTAGGCGCATCCAATTTCCACTTACTCCGGCCTGTGCGCTGACCATTCACAAGTCTCAAGGTGGTACATTCGATTCGATTGTATATTTTAGGGCCTTTATCTGACAAATGAGAAGAATGATTACAAATTCTACCACGCCTCTGGGTCGGGGTCGCCGTCAGTCAAAGAAATAAGAGACGAATACGAGCGCCTCGGGAGTCCTCGGCTCCATACTGTAACACAAGCGATCAAAGAATTTTGCGAATGGCAGCACAGCCTCCCGGGAGAGCCTCCACGCCCTATGTCGACATTCATCATAGTCAATATAAACGTACAGAGTCTGCAAGCGCATGTGGGGTACCTGCAGACAGACGAGTTAATACCGAAAGCGGACATTATCGTTCTCACTGAGACTTGGTTACGAGACCCAGACTCTATCGACATGGGAGACTTCTCTCGCATTGTATCCAAATGTTGTGAAAGAAACGAGGGGCGAGGTGGTGGCGTAGCAGTGTACATCTCCAGAGTCAACTTAGAATGGTCGTGTATCCCAGTTGAAATCAAACTCTTGCCACATTTCGAGGCAGTGTTGCGTGTAAGGTCGCATATTGGAGAAATTGCCATAACAAAGATAACTATACCCAGCTATGATCAAATAATTTTGGCAAGCATCTATATACACCCTGGACTCTCTTATAATGACATCAAGCTGCTCATCATAAGCCAATTGATACAATACAGTGAATACGCAGAGACATTCGAACTAGAATATAATAGTGACATACCGCTCGTATTGATGGGCGACTTAAACACTAGTGACGAAAATTTAGAACTCTTACGTACCTTCAGAAATTCTTTAAACTTGAACTAGTGAATGATTTGGACAAACCAGCCACGCAAGGGAAAACTTGCATAGATTTGACATTTGCAAGAGGTATTCAAATAATTTCAAAGTCATATATATCCTACTTCTCATACCACTACCCTGTATTCAATAAATGTAAGTTGCAAATGAATTAAACGATTCAAAACAAAAATTTTATTTAATTTCAATATACTATACCCGATTGACGTTTTCACGAAAATAAATGCGGCAGTGTCCGACACTGCCTATCAATTTTTTTCAAGATTCAACTATATTACGGCATAAACACTCTATGGAACATTGTTTAGAAAGTACACGTAAAAACCTGCAAGATCAAACGATTACAGTGTTATTATTAAAAAAAAAAAAAACAGCAATAACAGGCCTACTGAAAAAGTTCATCATATTTTTATAGAACCAGAATTCTGGTAGCCAAGCAAAGTTTCCTTTACATTGTATTTAGTATCTAAGCGACTACTTATAGCCGTAAATTGTAAAATGTAATTGTAGAGTACGGCGGTGTGGCTTAAGAATCGTTAGTCAGCGTCTCATCGTGAATAAAAAATGTAAACCTTTACACCCTAAAGACTATACAATCGGTAAAACGCGCAAGAAAATATCTGTACAGTTTTGTAAGCACCTACAGGGCTGCATGTCAACAAACTTTTCAGCAATGACGCTGACAAAATCAGCGTTACATTACCGCTTTACCGACGATTTCATTCAAATCTATCTATTTCAAATCTAATGCCAGACGTTTAAATACTATTGTTCCAAACAAAGCTCAGACGTACCACTACTGATACTGACGAAGTTTATGATACACGCCTATATTAATTATTTTCTCGTTATGATATAACGTATTATTTAGAGAATTCACCTACTTAGGAAATAAAATCACAGAAGACGGAAGAAGTAAAAGGGAATTTTTGTGTATGATTGGATAGGCTAAAGTTGCACTTAACAGTAAATGGAATTTACCGACCTCTAAAGAAATACCTCTGGAAACAAGGAGGAGGTTCCTGAAGAGGTGCATACGTATATAACATAGCTCTATATGGATGTGAGAAGTGGACATTTGGATCAGAGTAAAGGAGAAGACTTGAAGCACTGGAAATGTGGTTATATAGGAAGTTACTAAAAGTAAGTAAGTAAAGTTTTCCGGGCTGTTTGGTCGTGGTCTCCGGTTTAGTGACAAACCAAACGTTTCAACAGCACCATTGGCTGCCATCATCAGTAAAATTTAAAGAAATCCAAGGCCTCCTGAACGTAGGTTGTTCGCGTCAGGCCCACAGTACTATGGTAGCCTTTACCACAGTACTGTGGGCCTGACGCGAACAACCTACGTTCAGGAGGCCTTGGATTTATTTTAGTTCCACTGATGATGGCAGCCAATGGTGCTGTTGAAACGTTTGGTTTGTCACTAAACCGGAGACCACGGTAAACAGCCCGGAAAACTTTACTTATACAACTGACACCGGCCGTGAAAGCCTTGGGACAATTTTACTGGATCGACAATGTCAGTGATAATGACATTCTGACTAGAGTTGGAGAAACAAGACGTTTTTGGCAAAATATTGTGAAGCAAAGGGTGAAACTTATTGGCCACATTATGCGTCAATAAATGAAGGTTACATTGAAGGGGAAAGAGGAAGAGGAAGACCGAGACTCCAATATATGAAACAGATTATTGGTGATGTAAATTGTAATACCTATGAGGAGGGTGAAACGGAAAGCACAGAGAAGATCGGTGTGGAGAACTGCTACTAACCAAGCTGGGGACTGGTAACTAAGGAAGGACGGAAGGAACGATGTATTGTATTAAGGTTGTTTCTTATTACGGGCGGCCGATTTAGACGCGGTTGACAGTGCGTAAGTGAAACTGTCGTCCGGGCCATCCTTAAGTTAAAAATCGAGCATCCGTGGTCTGAGCAGCAGCGTTAACGTGATGTTTGTGGTCATAAGAGTATCCATAAACGGAGTCAATTAGCATAAGCACTTGGTTAGCGAAAAGCGATATTCTGTTAACGCTTTGCACAGTACAAAACCGTCCTCCGCATTCGATACGCGATCGTGACAGAGGTTAGATCAGAATTCAGAACAACGTTTACGTAAATGAAGTTAACAGTGTTGTGTAATGTATGTAGAACAAATTAGTGTAGTGTGGAGGTGTATGTAAATGCATGCAGTACGGTACGAACACACAGCTGTGTTTCTTGTGTTCTGTGGGGGAGGGAGGCGGCCACTACATCACATTAGTACTCTACAACACACAGACAGACACACAGTACTACCAGTTACACACAGTTTTCCTTACTACACAGTGTGGACATTATTACTTCATTTATTTAAATTTTGCAGTTTAACTGCTTTATTTGACAGATCACATGGAAATTTAATAATTGCCCGGTGATCGGAAATTCGTTTTTGGTTATAAAATTTAAACAAATTGTCTAATTAAGGTTTTTTTGTTACCCTCGGGTCGCATAAACGTTTAGCAGGGATTGTTTTACATAAATAAGTGTTGTTTAGAGTTTTATCGCTGCCAAAAATCTGACTTCTAGACTTCATAATTCAAATTGATTTTTAAATCAATTTCAAACAAGATAACAAACCATTCGGTTTGTTTTTGTGTCAAATAAGTTTGAACTTTGGGACTAATAAAAGTTTATAAATCTAAACACTAATAAAATAAAAATAAGAAATTTACAGAAGCACTAGACAATGAGTAAATTAAATGGAGT
Organism: Magicicada septendecula; assembly: GCA_034769895.1. NCBI lineage: Eukaryota > Metazoa > Arthropoda > Insecta > Hemiptera > Cicadidae > Magicicada > Magicicada septendecula. Next base: position 87,873,777 of record CM068371.1, on the reverse strand, counting down.
ACAGTAGAACCTCATTTACCCTGCTCCCAATCTTCAGGGTTTACAGTTTATCCGGGCTGATACTACAATTAATTTACCATTTCACAAGTTCTATCGGTAAAAATTCAATCTTTAATTAATAAAGTTGTGTTAGTGGTTATAATCACAAACAGAAATTACTCTGTTACACAGCATTATGTAAAATATTCCCGATTAGCGCTTTCTAGCTTACCGCTCATCGTCAGATCGGAAATGTGCAATATAAAACCGAGACAATTCCTTTATACCTGCCCAACAAGGCGCATACATTTTCGTAAGCACCTCCCGAGGGAAACACCCCTGCCTTCTGGTTTGTTTCCGTGTACGTTGGAAACCAGAAGGTAAAGACGTTTACCTCAGATCTTGTTAACGAAAATGTGTACGCCTTGTTGGGCAGGTAAAAGGAATTTACTTTTATTATTAAAGTATCTTCCTTAGCTAGTAATCCGGCAAATTCCAGCTCATCTAACAATCGAGTGAAAACAGTTTTTTCGCGTCGCGTTTCAAATACTCTACGGACGTTATGTCCCACAGACAATTATATGTTCTCTGTACATTAAGGAATGTAATTATTTAATCATCCATCTACTTTAATAAATCACTCATTGTAAATGTAGAATGTGCCATTCAAAATGCACACAACAACAAAACCAAAACAAACGCCGAGACAAGCACGTGGTGACAAGGAAGGCGCTACTTCACTGCTACTGCATTGTCACACTGAGCAACTAGGGTGCTAGTTGGTAGCGGCTAGTGAGTCACGTGACTCTACTGGCTACTGGCTACTGGCTACTTAGTAGCGCCAAAAGTTGAACACGTCCAACTATTGATATTTCACTCGCCGGCGAGCGCTAGTAGCTGCTGCTAACTATGTCACACTAGGGTACTCAGTAGCCGTTACACGAGTAGCTTAGCGTGACACAGACAGCCTTATAAGAAACTCGGGACGCAGCATACTAGCGGGCGACGGGGTTGCCCTTTGTCCCGCACAACCCCTGGTCTTCTTCTTCAGAGTAATTTCTGTTAATAATTAAATCGTTGAACTTAATCTAATGGTACAGTCATATTAATTTTCGGCCAACAATTATCGTATACAGGTTTTAAAACTTGTTTGTTCATTTTTTTTTTAATATTGTTACATAACCGCACACCTTTCTGGCTCGTATTGTACAACGTTCGTTACGATAGTGATATTTTTCAATGGAACTGGTGTTTTCTATGGCTTTAACTTCCTGTCATTTTACTATCACGGTGATGATAGTGCCCTGCCGCACTGTGGGACACGTAAGCGTAAGCGTCATACAAAGAGACTTACTCATTATTTTAGTAAAACTAACAATGTTTAAACGTGTGAAGTGTTTTTATAATATGTTGGTGTGACAGTATATGGTAAGTAAATGTATGTAATTTGTGGTGCTAAGTTTTATCCCCTTACTTTCCGGATTATCCTGATTTTCGTTAATCCGGATTACTTCCGGTCCCGCTTAGCCGTTTAAACGAGGTTCTGTTGGACTAGTTGTTTTTCAAGTCTTCTTTTGGTACGACCGCTTGGAATATGTCGTGTTAGACAAAGTTTTAGACTGGGTGACCACCAGATGCAGAATTGAACGCAGTGAGCTGAGTCACGAGGGGGGGGGGGGCAATAGACTGCGGAGTACTGCCAGTACTCGGCAATATCCATCCATGTACTCGGTATATCCTCGGCAATTCGGACATGTCATATTTGAAACACACAGAATTTTTATTGCTCAGTTCGGAATTTGATGACTCAGTCACTGAATTCAGTTGTCATGTGCGGAGTGTATTACTACTAAGCGGAAGAAAGAATGGGAAAGTCTTTATTTGAGACGAAGAAATGACTAAGGAGAATTTCACACACTTTTTGATTATATTCGAAACCGCTGATCAGTTTCAAAATTACTTCTTGTCACTTGGGTGGTACAACACCTTTTGTTCCCTCACGCGTTCAACTAGCGTTTCCTCCACTTCCATTGGCATTGGTAGTTGCTAACTGACTCAGTATGATTGTCAGAGGATAGGGAAAGACGGAAAATGCTGACTACACTTCACTCAGCAGCACTTCCGGTGGCCACTGTTTCATTGGAAGAACATTGTTTACATTTGACAAGCTCAGTTAGCTACGCTCAACTTCACCCGCTCCGCGTCTGGTGGCCTCCCGGCGTTATCCTGGTTACAGTAGGTATCATCAGGCCTATGACAGAATGGACACCGGCCGTGGAAGCCTACGTGAAAATTCTACTACTCCTATTCAAGTACGTGGAGTAGGAATATGTATGCGTGTAGTGTTAATCGTTCCAGGTGATTGCTGTTAACAACATTAATTAAACTCTACGCCTACGTAAATATAAATTAATTAAGTCAATTATATTAATTATTATTTTTCTTTTAAGAATTGCACTCAATTCCTTTGTATTACTCTTTATAATATGTGTTTTCGAATACCCCAAATAAGATTCTGTCACTCGTATTATCCGTAAGCTACGTGTGCAGTGTGGCCGAGTGTTTTGATTCAGTGTAATTCGAGTTCAGCACGTTGGGTGATCTTTGGTGGTCGTTGGTTTAACTTAATTCATGGCTTTGATCAGCGTAATCAACAGCATATATTAATAACCTCGTATGCTGTATTTGTATTGATCAGCAAAGAGAATTCTCATCGTTGTTATTAAATACATAAAATCTAATTTATTTAATGTAAAGTAAATGACTACATTAAAAACAAATAATTTTACAGCACAATTAATGTTTAATAATTTTCAATTAATTCACTAATTATACAATGTTTTCCTAAACACTTAACATTTTTTATTTCGGGCGACGCGTGTAGTGCTGTTTTACTATTATCAAGTTACAGATGAAATAACAAGACATGGAACAGTTCGCGCAGGGAAGTGTTTACAGTGCGGTGCAGTGAAGGCAGTGTAGGAAGTGGTATGTCAGGTGACCAACCATGTGACACACCATCCATGCCGCTATTCCGAACACAAAATAATTGGTTTGGAAACAACGCGTCAAAGGTACGCATGCGCAATGAGATTTTTTGACACAGTGCAACAGACGGTCGTTTCATGCCTAATTATTGTAACTGTACTGGTGAACAGTAGCCCAAACACAGTGTCTTCTAGGCCTATAAACTACCTACTTTACCTAGCGTATTCTCTACTCTAGTTCAATTATTTTATAATAACAGTGGACATTTTTCAAACCGTTAACAATAAAATTCACGTAGCCTACATTTGAGGAAATATATTGGAAAACGTAAATATTTGTACGCTATAACAATGTACAACATTCTCTGGAAAAGAGACGAATGTTTATGGATTTATTTGAAAAAATGGGCTTTTAAAAATATAAAATACAATAAATAATTGCAAGTTAAGGGAAGTATCTTGAAACAAAGACAAAAGAATTCAGAAAATGTTTTGTAAAAATTAAAAAATATTTTATTCCAAATTAGAAAGAGAAAACGGGATATGAGTTTGATGACGTAGTTATTTGCAGTGGGGCTACGGAAAATTCCTTTGTATCTTAAGACTGAATAGAGTGGTAGGAAGCCTATATAAGGCAGCGGTGACGTTGGTCTGTTGTTCAGTAATGAGAGTGGTGTAGTATCCGAAACGCGTTGTCGAAAGTGATCACTTATGTTGGTATAAGAAAAATATTTTTTAATTTGTGTTGGAAGTGTGCACTAACAAACGCAGTGTATAAATTGAGGTAGAAATTAATAATTTACGACATTATTTGCAAAATATAAAAATATTTATTGCACGAATGACACAGTCAGCACAATTTCTATAATATATAACTGCACATAATTATCACGTTTATCACTGCGGGGTAGCAGCAGTGTTGCTATATACGCCCTAAGTAGGACGCTATCCATACATTTGGTAGGAATAGTTTTCTTGTAAGCACTTATGATTGCGAATGTACTCGTAGGTTGAGATTAATTGTTGCTCTTAGTTTAGAGTTGGTTTTCTTTAAGCATTTTTTTCTTTTATTACAATCTTATTGTTGTTAGCGAAAAGTACCTAGTTTTTAAACTTTTTTTGAAACATTTTAAAGAAAATTAACTTCTTCTGAAGTAATTAAAACCATTAATTAAATGAGAACCGTTATAAAATTTTATAATTAAAATTAGTTTTTACACTCGGCATGTGTCACATTACGATAGGTGCTTTCCTTATTGACGTCATAACTTATGAAAAATGTTTATAACATCAACTAAATGACATAAAATAATCTATGGCTTCAGTTTGTACAAGGTTTTATAACAAAGTCTATGGCGGTTTTTTGATTTCCCGCGCTAGAATGTCTGAATAAAATTGTTTTTTGACGTTGCAATAATTGCCTGCAGTTATTGTGTTACTTTCTAGTCGTTCTGGATGAAGGAAGTTATTTATTTAGTGTTTAAGGCGATTTTTAAATATCGAGGGTTAGTAAAACTACCCAAGTCCAAGTGCTAATGATGTGTCGAGATTTTTCAAAAACGACATTTTTTATGCATTTCTCTTTATATTTTTATTTTTAACACCTATGTGGCCAATAAAAAACTCTTATTAATAATAACAATTAACCTTGAAAAGCAGTTTTATGATTTATCATTGCACTTGAAACCATTTAATTTCAGTTTTTCGTGAATCCACATGAGTGGACTTGGGTAGATTTACAACTAACACCACGATATATTCTACAATGCAAAGTTGAGGAACTTATATTTAATGCTGTGTAAATAATGAGATAAGCTCCTGTAACGTAGTGAAACTGTTGCACGAAGCTTTTGGCTTGTGAATGTGTTGAAAATAGTGATAGAGGAAAAAGACTGTATTTCTATGTTGCATGAATTTATATCACAAAGTGCTACAGCGAATAGAGAGTGACTTGCGTGAAGCTGTTTGTAGGAAAAGTTCCGACTTACAGAAGGATAATTTATAGAAATTGCGTCACGTCAACAGCACATACTCCATTGCTTGTTCAAGGATTTTAGGCAAGAAAGATAACAGTTTAATGATATTCGTATTCGCCAGAATATGCCGTCTTTCTCTCTTTATGACAGTGAAAAAGAACGTGAAAATATAAATTTCCGCAGCTGTTGAAGGAAAACCCGAAAATCTCTAAGCGAGATTTTGAGGATATAGCAAAAAGCGCATTCTAGAAATATTCTGAAGAGGGAAAGGAAAGTTGACATTATATGTTACAGCCGATGGAGGTTAACTTGAAAAATGGAAGAGCAATAAAAATACAGATGAATAAAAACGTAATTTTTCAATTAAACAAAAATTATAAACTTTTTGATAAAATTTCGTGTAATAATCACTGTGATATCTATAGTCCACAGACATATAGCCCAGTGATATATCAGAAGCTAACATATCCGATACAAAATAATTAAGCAAAATTCCAACTTTGTCAAGCATACTTGCTGAACTACTACCTGTCATGCTCCGGACGAGGCCTTTCAGTGTCTCCACCATTATCAAGGCCAAAACCATGACCTCCAGTAAAAAAAAAAACTATTAATTAAATGAGATGCGTTATAAAATTATATAATTAAAATTAATATTTACACTCGGCATGTATCCCATTACGACAGATGCTTTCCTCGTTGACATCATAACTCATGAAGGCTGTCGCTCGTGCTGATTTTGGGCTTGGTCATGGTTTTGGGGTTTTGGATAATGGTGGACACACTAAAAGGCCTCATCCGGAGCATGACAAGTAGCAATTCAGCAAGTACGCAGAACAAACTTGGAATTACAGAGACTGCTTAATTGAAATCACTAAATGAACAACTAAAGGCCCAAGAAACGACTTACCTTATACACTACAGGTACAAAGTAAATGGACACGATATTCTGTCGAAAAGTAGAAAAACAAAACTGGATTTTTTATGCTTTTCGATCATAAAGCTTTGGTCATTTACTGCATCTTAGTACTTATAGATCACTTAATAGATCACTATACCCACTCGGATGGTTGTGTTCAAGGAGGTAACTTTTGTAATTGTTTTATGTCCAGGTTTGTTTTCCGGTGTGCTGTGGATCGTCCAATTGTTTTCTGCTTGTGTTACTTTGCTCTCTGACTTGACCACAAGATTTTACAAGGTAAGTCGCTTCACTGTATGTCAGTATCCATGTAATTGACTCTCCATATAAGAACATAATAGAGTATCATAATAGCGTAATGCGATGAAATAGTATTATTAGTAATGTAATGTATTATTAGTAATGGTTTAGAGCAGTGGTTCCCAAACTTTTCAGTACGCGGACCCCCCCCCCAACTTTACACGGCCCCTGTCTAAGTTATGAATAAAACAAATAATAACTATGATATAAACTTTTATATTTTAATTAAAATGTATAAAAATAAAAATTGTCTTAACTTGAAAAATTATAATATTAATGATATCAAACTTAATTTAATATGAACAATGAAGCTACTTTTGAACAATTAGCTCTGAAATATTGGGTTTAATGTCTGATAATTTCAATATTAAGTAACTCTCGACATCAAGTTTATTTCTTAAGTTTGAGTTCAAGTACGTGAGCTGGTTTCACACAAATAAGTAAAGGAAAACACGGTTAAACACTTCAAAGCTATTTTTGCGAGTACAGAATAGTCAGTCATTACATATAACCAGAAGTCAGCTAGCTGTAATTGCAAAAAACTGTAATTTTAATGAACTGTCAGTTGAAAGTTCTGCCAATTGCTTATAAGCCCACTTCCATCCCCATTATCATATCTCGAACCTGGAAATGGGCTTATAAGCAAGATTCAGTGCTTACACGTGGACTAACACGGCGGCGTGATCAGTTCTGCGTTGATGCGACGCTCCAGTCAGTTCCGCTGACAAACAGATCTGCTACACGACATGATTTAAAGACATTATTAAAGCCTTTAGTTTGAAATTAAATTTACAATTACAATCAGTTTGAACCAAAAATAAAATAAAGCGGAATCTTGTACTAATTGTTTTAAGATTTTAAAATTTAGATTTTAGAGCATAAAAAATCGGAGAAAATTACAGTATATTCTATTTTTCATTAAAAGTGTCCGCTGACTCCCTGAAGCATTGCCGCGAACACCCAGGGGACCCCCTACTTTGGGAACCACGGTTTAGAGTTACTGTAGCCGCAGACGGCTAACGATTTCTGGTTAAGCCGAAACCAGAGAACAATCGTTTAATTACAAAATTAAATCATTGACAGATAACGTTCTTATTTCAAACTTTATTTCAAAATACAAATACAGAAAATTGTTAAACAAAATGGAATAGATAATGTTTTACTAGAAACAAAATTAGCTTTTATTTTTATTGTGTTAACTGAATTTCGTCTCAACAAACAGTGGAACAAATGAGTAACTATGGCAAGAGACAAAATGAAAGAAAGAATTGAACGTAATGAGTGAGCGAACACAAGACTGGTTTGAAGTATATCACTTAGTAAAACAATACAACAAACAATAGTTAGTATGTACTTACATTAAAAGTTTTGTTTAACCTTCTGTTCTATCTTGTGCAGTAATTCGATGTGGTTTACAAAATGCTAAGTTTAAAGATGAAACGTCTTCGCACGTGATGTATAAATTATTATAACATAATTATTTAAAACAAAAGGACAAATATTTTTAAGCATAATTTTTTTGTTTTGGCCGACTTTTAAATGAAAAGTTTGGTGTTAACTGTACAAGTTATAGTAGCTATAAAGTACTAGCGTATTTTGAACTGTGAATCCGTTGAGACCTATGTACTGAAATTCCTATTACCCTATCACTTGTCTATTGTAAAACCGTTGAGACCTGTGTAGTGGAATTCTTATTCATTGCACACTATTTAACAGATTTTTAACAAAATGTTTCATTTAATCTCAAAACCTGTTAGATACATATTTATTGCACTGTATATTGATTACACGAGTGTATGTGAGAGAGTCACCTACACACGGCCCCTAATCCTGGGTTCAAAAGAAGATTATAACATATAGTAGTTTTAATTTTAATAGCACGTCTATATTAAGTTTGTGAAAATGATTGTTCTGAAAGTTAAGTAAAAATTAATAGAGTTTATCATTAAAGAGTCTACGAATAATATGTCAAATTGTGACAAAATTACTTGAAACTTCCCGCTATGAACTAATTTGATACAAATTAGTTCTATATATTAGATACAAACTTCCCGCTATATTTAGTTTGATACATCTCGGAGTTGAGGATAATTAATCTGTAAAGTAATTATGACTGCGGCCAAGAGAGCATGCAAAAGGAGTGCAGCGATCTCACAAGATCAATGAATGTTTGTTTTAAAAATATTACATTTCATAGATAAGATTGACAGCTCGATAGAGCGTAACTGTTAAACGTGGATTTGAAAACAAAATTTAGTACGATTTCCTGAATATTATAATTTAACAGCACGAACGTAATTGGCGATTTATGCGGATAGAATATTTTTTACGCTCTCCAGTACCGGACCAAAGAGAAAAGATAAGAAGGATCGGTCCTGTTGTTACAGCGGTAGCAACCACTTTCGGTTATTTATTAAAATAAGAAGCTATGACGTAAGAAGAAGAATCACGTTTTCTAGACAATATAAAACAGATTTTTTTATAAAGTGGCATGTACCTTGTTTTACAGAAGTAAAATGTACATGCCACTGGCAAGAAAAAAGTGGCCCAGCTGGAGACAGCGAGAATGTGGATAATACAAGTGAGAAGGGTAATTAATGAAAGACCGACAGAGAGAAGAGCAAACGTAAAGTTTTACTAGAAATAGAGAAGACATAAGCTTATAAAAATAATGGAAAATATGAAGATACAATTTTACTAGAAATAATGGATTTATTGTAAACCTTTCTGAAACAAATCCTTTGGGGAAGATAACCAGAGTTCGGCCTAGGAGTAAGAACAACTTGCAGTTGATGGTGGAAGGTGATGGTATGGTGCATTGGTAATAAACGACGGAGGAACAGAGGACCAGAGAATCACGTTCCTGGCTGCAACATTCTTGACTTTTGGATGAAGAGATCGTGCAAATAATTGGTACTTCAATCAAGACCAAATTCAATTTAGGAATCTAACGTCAGAGAAAAAAGAAGACTCCTATGAGTGTACGCACCATACTGCGAAGGAATGAAGTAGTGACTCTGCCATAAATATAATATAATGGTAATCATTATTCATTACATTTTTACAACACACTGTGGAACTATAAGGATATTTGTTTTGTGAATGCGTAAAACAAATGCAAGTCTGTATTATTTGACAATAATAATAATCTGCTATTGAAACCTATCTATTTATGGTATCAGCTTTAGGGTGTTCCAAACGGTGTCATATAAGATTATATAATTTTCAGGAAAAAGTACTACATAATGTAATCAGTGGTCATGAAACTTTAGGACATTAGCAAACTAAGTGTAGATTTTCAGAAGTTAGACTTAGAGTAAATACGTTAAAAGAGATTGGTCTTTAATAAAAAAAAAGACTGCAATATAGACTCGATCATATATGTCGATGTACGGTTTACCACACTCATTAATAATAATACAGGCTCGCTAGACAGTGTCACATACGTACGTATAATTGATTATGAAGGAGACAATTGATTGATTGATGCCATTAGTCTCTATGTTCACCAGTACTATGATGTATGAACGTATGGTGCCAGTAGTGAATTTGCGTTATGTTTACTGACGATTGTAATATCTGCTGTCTAGTATTTCAAAGAATAACTCACCGAACGATTTATTTCAGGTGGACTTTCATTTGAAGTTATAATAAAGTATTTCTTACTTTATTTCTCACGAAAAACCAAATTTCTCACGAACATTAAAAATGCGCCAAAATTCCTGCTAACAAATATTGGTCGAATATAGAGGGTTAGAAAATTTAAGTATCTAGGGGAAATAATTCAAGAGAATGGTTTAGAAAAATCGCTATAGAAGAAAGGATTCATAAAATGGAAAGATCATATAGTATAACTAAAGATATTTACAATAAAAAGTGCATATCTAAAAATGCAAAAATAAGGCATTATAGTGCAGTAGTGAGGCCAGAATGCCTCTATGCAAGTGAATGTCTAGCATTGAATTATAATTTAGACAAACTAGAAACATTGGAAAAACGAATTATTAGGAAAATATAAGGCCCACGAAAAACTTCAGAAGGTTGGAAATTAAGAAGTGATTATAAAATACGTATACGAAGTATACTCGTATAAAAGTATAGAAAACAACAGAAACGATGAGAAAAAGAAGACTATTATTTTTTGAACGTTTATATAGAACGGACGACAATAGGTTAACAAAGCAGATCTTAAAATATCTGTGGGAAAAGAAGTCAACATCAAGTTGGATTAAACAAGTCCACAAGGATTTAGTAAAAAATAAACGCAATTTAGAAAAAGCAATTGAAAGAGAAGTTTTTCGGACAAAAGTGTTAAAAATGGAAAGAATCCAGGGTAAGAGAGAGAAAAACGCAGGTTCAAAGTGGACTAAAGACAGGAAGAAGAGACAATGAAAAGATGAAGGAATATTGGAGAAAAAGAAAAAACCAGGAATAAAGAATTGAAATTGGCATTTGATCCTCAGATGGCCGATACAAATAGAAAAAAAAAGTATTTCTTACTTTACTATAGTAAAGGTTTAGTAGCTGAGAACTGAGGTCTTGCAGACAAAGCTCGTTTTACTACTCGTTACTACTCGGTCAAGTATTTCCTATACCAAAACACATTTTTTTGAAAGTTTAGCACATTTTTTCGCACTTTATTTTTGTCTTCAGTAATCTCTGTATCTTACAGTAGTTTGTTCTGGTTACAAATTCACCTTTATGGCTGAAATGATCATTGTTTGTCTACTTGAATATTTTTTTTGTCGTTTCAAGTAACGTTGTTCATCACATAAAGGAATCCGGCCATTTTAAAAGCAATCCGCCCATAAGTTAAAGCACTCAAACAATTTTCTCAATATTGACGTCACACTGTACGATTAATATCTGCTGATTTTACCCCGAAAACATATCATTGGTCGCCCGACTGAAGATGATAATATTTTAAACATAAATATTTAAATTACTTTAAGATTATTGACCGAACCTCACTGTAAGTTTCGTCATTTATTAATTCAAGTTACTACTAAAAATAATTAACAAAATTAAACTAATCATCAGAATAGTTTTTGTTCTGTGCTGTTCTGATCGTCTTCGTGCGGTGAGAACGATCGATAACTTTTAGTATTACATGAGATTATCTCTGAATTTTAAATACTTTCTTGACAACAAAACATTTTATTCTTGATAACTACTTGTCAGACAGACGCTTGTTTGATCCTGATCAGTTAATTAATGCTGTTTCTGCGGTCGGCTGTGTATTTGCTCGACAACATAGGAAAGAAATGAGGTAAACTAGTATTCACAGAAATTATGACCTCCGTTATAGTTTTAATGGAGGTTATCCGATTCGAACCAAAATATTTATTGATAAAAAATATAAATCATTTGCCCTGTCTTGTTTCTACGAGGGTCAGTTGAAAAGTTCGCGGAGCGACATCTGAAGCTTAGCGGTAAAACTTAAAGTTTTCGTGTGCTGCAAGATTTGTATTTTAATCCTGTTAATTTCCAAATCTATCCAACAATTTATTCATTGTGTAGTGCTGTTTAAAATTGACGTGTCATGCGTGTTTCGAAAGACGGACAAAATCAAACATCGTGGTGTGATTCTTTGTTAAAAATTGTTTAGCGCCAACGGAAATTCAAAAAGAAATTGTAAATGTATCAGGAGATGCAACCAATGTAAATTACGAACCAACGGTTTGTAAGTGGGCACTTGAGTGAGCATTTACAAACCGTTGGTTCGTAATAAGTGAGCACTGAAACCGTGGTCGCACTGGACGCCCAAAAAATGCAACAACTCCCGATGCGGCAGCCATCTTGCACAACGCTTTTTCACACCAAGTTTTTGAGTTAAAGTAAGATGCTTATATAAGTTTTCACACACTTATATAAGATGCTATGATTTCAGCAACGTCATCCACTCCTCAATCTGCGGTCTTCCAACACTATAAAATTTTTTCAGTAATAGTACTTTTTGTTGGAATTTTTAGACGTCCACTGCTGGAATAGTCTTCAGTGCTTGTATGACCACGTTTAAACTCGAGTTTGCCCCACTTCCGTTTTTTCTGAAGGCGTAGCATCTCCTAACACATTTACAATTTTGTTTTGATTTTCCATTGGCCCTAAAACGTTTTTAACAGAGAATTCATCACAACACCATGTTTGATTTTGTGCATTTTAAAAACACACGTCACAGGAAAATTTCAAACAGCTGGTAAAAAGTGAATACATTGACAGATATATCTGAAAGTTAACAGGTGTTCACGCGAAATATACCTCTTGCAGCACACGATAGATTTTAGTTCTACCACTAAGCTATAGATGTCACTCCGCAAACTTTTCAACTGACCCTCGTAGTAAGACAAAAGACAAACCAAGTGGAATTAAGAACGAAATAACTAAGTTTAACTGTGTATATGGTACAATTAACCGTACATTTACAGACATAATGCTGGAGATATACGGAACATCCATGCTATTTTACTGCTCCAAGAATTGGAATTTTACAGTGACTAAACGGATCATTTAATAAGCCAACTAAAGTATTTATAACTTGGAATCGGAACAAACTTAAACCACTGGACGCAGATCCCAACAAAAATGTTTACCAGAGGTAACTCGGTCTCGATACTTTCATTATGAGTTAATTTCCCAGTTTCACTTTACATGAATGTAATAGTCTGGCCCCGTTAAGCCACAGAATCGTGAGAAGTTGTTTGTGTATCATACTAACAAAACAGATATTCCTCCCACGGAAACTGAAATAAAATCTTTTATTTTAATGATTGAGAATTACTTTTTAAACGTAATGAATGTTTTTTTATGAGCGTCTCTTTGGAAACGGATGTGCATGAAACACCGAGACCCTTAGATTTGTCTCCCCTTTTGATACACGTTAAGTATCACCCTCTTTTCGTACTATTAGCACTGATTACGTTAGTTGTGTCGCTTAGTTACTTAAATGTAAAAATTAAATTGTCGCAAGTGAAAGAACAATTAGAATATTTGTTTTAAAAATTTTTGTTCTTTTAATTTAAAGTTACCATAATTTGGTTACTTTGATGATAGTGGTGCTGATGTCGTATGCGTCAACATTCTTAAAAATACGTGTGGTTTTGAAGCGAGTTTAAAAACTTAATTAATAATGATGTGAGTAAAATTAGTTATTAAATTATAAAAAAAAACAGGCGAATATCATTTTAATGGTTTCTTGACTTTGTGTGGTGTGAAATGATACAAAGTCATATTTTATTAATTTTTAGATAATTTATACACACTATTTAAAATCCTTGCTGGTTTTATCAGGTTGTCCATTTACAGGTTGAGTTTTCTTTTAAATCCGTTTCTGTACGAATATTATGTCTGTCAGTGTATCAGTTGTTATTTATCACTATTTCTCATCATTACGTTTCATGCAAACGATTTTAAAACGTTCAATGACTTATTACAGTTCAAGTTTAATTACATAAATAAATATTTATTTATGCTATATTGAGTTTAAAAAAAAATTTTATGTCGTTTATTTATGAAGATAAGAGTAAATTGCGATTTGCATTCAACACAAGACAATCAATCTACATGTAGGAATTATAGAGGTCGCAGGGAGACAAAGTATGTTCGTCTAAATCTACTAGTAGGCCTACTTTCCACTATGCAAATAGAGTACGTTCAAAAGCAAGACACAAGAGCTGTGCTAGAGTGCAAGTGGAGAAGAATATAGAGAGGGGTGAACAAGAACAACTCTCGAGACTCGTGTGTATATACTTAGAAAATTAGGAAAGAACAGAAAAAATAAACAAAAAATAATAGGACAGAAAAATAAAGATAGAGAGAGACTGTAGCTAATAATTGTAATAAGTGATTAGAACACAAACTACTGTAATGGCTTACCGGTCCGGCGGGGAGATCGTGCAGGTTGGCCATCAGCATCGCGTGGCTGTTGTTGTCGCAGCAGCTGGTAGGCATCGGTTTTCTCTGCAACCAGTACGAAAAACACGATGTCATACGAAATTCAAGTAATTTAAATTATTCAACAAGCATTCAAGTAATTTGTACGATATTCTAAGTAGTTACTTCTGATTAACTGTCGAAATATGCTCACACTATATTTGATCAAAAAGTTCATACAAATTTTGTTTATTCAGAAATTGTGTCTTTATTCACTTTATACTTTTTATTTATCGTTCAATAAATGTGTAGCAACAGGACAGGATAGTTTTAACGCAGAATTGTTTAAGTATGGTGGTAAACTTAGATTAATATTACGTTTCTATAATATGTGTTGGAAAAGACAACAGGTCCCACAGGATTGGTTAACTGCTCAGGTGGTATCTATTTTTAAGAAAGGGAAACGGAATGACTGTCATAACTATAGGGGAATATGTCTGGTCGATACTGGATACATAATGTGTACAAAAACCACCGTCTGCAGGCTATTTCCAAGCATCTTATTTTGAAAGAACAATACGGCTTCAGGAAGAGAAGATCTTATACAGACAATGCTTTTATTATTACAAAAATCATTGAGAAGCATCACGAGTTTAATAAAGAAACGCATATAGCTTTCGTTGATTTTGAGAAGAAGTAGATAGACATTTGTTGTGGCATATATTAGAAGAACAGGGATACCCTCAACAACTTATAAGAACTATACAAGAGCTATAAAACGGAACAAGAGTAGCTGTCAAACATAATTATTGTACGATATCTCAACAAATATCTGTCAATAAAGGTGTTAGACAAGGGCGCGGTACATCACTGGAATGTGCTGTTGTTTGCTGAACTCTTCCTTGTATTTAAAAAGTGCAGAATCTGATTTGCAAAAATCTGTGTTTAAGTTTCACCAGATTTATAAACAGTACAGTATGATGAAAATAACTACTATAAAAACAAAGGTAATGGCATTTCGAAGCAAGTAGGCAATGAGAACAAAAATGATTAGTTTTCAAATTCTAGAAGAGGTAAGCCATTTTAATTATTCGGGAAACGATATTGCCTATGATAGAAATTATGACATTGATATTAAGTTAGGTACGTTGCAGACGATCTGTGGAACGATCAACCGTATGTTTAGGAACAAGGTAAGTCGAGATATAAAATTAAAGTTTTACAAAATTATGGCAGTCCCTGTACTGCACTATATGTACTAATGGTGCAGTGCAGTACAACCAACCATTATGGACAACAAACAAAAAACAAGACATTAAAAAACAGGCATCGGAAATAGCATTCTTAAGCGGAGTTAAAAGGTGTTATAAACTTGATCGTATAAGGAATGCGGCTATAAGAGAAGAGTTACAAGTTTTTAACTTGAATAAAAAATTTAAAGCTTACAAAGAACGGTGGAAAGAATACTTAGAAAGAATGTCAGATTCCAGACTGGACAAACAAATGTGAAAATTCAAACCTATAGGACACAGGTGTGTGGGTAGACCCAGGAAGGAGGATTTGTGAAGGCGGAACAGGCAGCACCTTGCCTATGCCTGTTGTGAAGATGATGATGATGATGATGATTCCTTCACTCTTTAAAACATTTCTAGACTGAACGTTTTGGTGTGTCGTTGCTTAAGGAAATATGATTTTTATGTTTCAAGGTTTTTTATTACTGGGAAGAGGAAAACATCACGTGAGAGCATATCTGGCCAAGACGGCTGTTACAGACTTTTTTGGCAAAAACTAGTAAACAAACAATTACATGTGCGCTGTGCAAGGAGGTTCAATTAACACAAAATGTCCCACCCATAAGTCTGGCAATTTTCTACGAAAAGCTTCACACAATTGGCGTAAAATGCCTACATACTGTACGTATTACACTGTATTGGCCATAGTTCCTAGTTATAAATATTCACGGAGCACAGTTTTCGTATCACTCTATCAACTCGTTCACAAAATGAGTCTTTATACTGTTTAAAGCTTTTGTATATCTGTATTCCACACACTCATGCATATCAGACTCACTCAAAGCATTGCCATGTTATAGCATGGCATTATTCTCACGAAAGTTAACGCAAGTCCTTAAATAATGGATGGTATAACTTTAAAAAGATTCGTCGAATCCAACAAAACACAACTTAATCAGTTAGCTGGCAAATGTAAGCTACACATACATTCATCTCATCATAACAGGGGCGCTACAACCCTGGGAGGGTAATGTACAGGCTATTTAAATTTTTGTTATACTCTGTATAGCGAGTTTCTTACTTAATTGTATTCTTGAATACCTTTTACAGTTACAGTATTTTTATATACAGTTCCTATTAACATGTACTGAGATATATTAATACTTATTTCAAAACCTTGCTCATTCAATTTTCCTTCTGATTGTCCAAGTCACGTCCTTCTCGTTCTTAGTTTTAACAGTACGATTTTATTGAAAGATAAGTCTCAAATAAAAGCGTATTTATAAATAAAAATCCGGACTTTAGCGTCCACTTTACAAATACACAATTTTTATATATTTAATTACAACCTGGTTGGTGCAAGAGCACGTGCCAGAGACCAGGCTGAGCTATGATATCAGGTAGCTGAAGCAACTCCATGTAGGGTTCGATGCACAGAAGGCATCCCACCAAGCTATGGGTGCTGTAGCCCAATAACCTGCACATTCGAGACCACACTTATTCAAAAAAAGCAAAGAGAAAAAGTCGGGAAATTTTTGGAACCGACTTGGCGAGGAAAATTAAGGCCCAGAACGACATGGCAAGAATCAGGCAAGGGCGCCTGCTCACCGGAGGCAACACTGGCGATCTCTTTGCAGCTCGTCGACACCCCAGGGTAGAAGAGGATTCTACTAAGACTAAGACTTATATTTTTAAGCACTCGCTAAGACCTTGCTTAAAATTTGTGGTTTCTTTAAATGGCTTTGTTAGTAGTCTGTTGAATTTTACAGTATTTCAGAGGTCTTAAAATAATCATTTTATATTAACTAAATATAATTATTTCACTACCGACTCAGAACACAGAGTTTTTTACGGGTAAAAACGTAAAAGTTTTACCTTATAGGCTGAACCGGTTTTCGCGTTTAAAAAGCTATAAGGTACAACTTTTACGTTTTTACCCATAAAAAACTTTGTGTTCCGAGTTGGTAGTGAAATAATTATATTTAGTTAAGTAACGGACACATCATGGACAACGAAATCCAAGAATTTTATATTATTTATATATGTATTTTCTTCAACAGAATTGAGGTCCACAATTTCTTGATTCTGGCTAATTTATTGAGTATTATTGATTCCATCACTGTCAGTGTCTAACTAATGCTGGATTATCGGACAATATCGGAACGAAAAACATAGTGACAATATTGAGATGTGTACATGATACAAACAACACAAATCAATACACCGTAAACATCCATACAAACGCTTACGTTGCTACTGACACCAGCCCACTCTATTGGAAATCATAAGTATTAATTGAGCGTGTATTTTTTGAAATGAACAATCGGATTGGTCGGTTTACTTTACGCATACACTTTGTATGCGATGTTAATTAGTAGTAAAATTGGAGTTCAACAGTAGAGCGTGGCAAACGTATAACGAGGCATTAAGTGTTCGGAAGTAGGATAAAATTGCCCTAAGAGTAGAGATTAAAGGAGGGGTTAACAAGAATTATAGAGACTCGAGTATACGCACTGCACAGTTCATAAACAAACATATATGAATTACTGCACGAAGTTGAAAACTCTCTACTTATAATTACCGCTTTAACGAGTTAAATGGTACTTAAATTAGAGCGTTTTACGTATTGTCAGATATAGGCTATAATTTTTCATGACATTCAGATTTTTCTACATAATAATTAAGTTAACTATGTACAAGAAAAAATTTCAAAAGTATTCAGCTCAATCTTTCCCCATGTGAGTACATTTTCTTTTATCATAAATAAAATTATTTTTAATATTAGCATTATTCTTGTAACAGTACTGAAACGTTTAGAATATGCTCACATTCTTTAAAATACAGTCTTACGCTTTGTTTAAAGCACACATATTTGTGGCAACGGTGAAATTTTCGGTAGCTATATGGGGAAAAGAAGACTGACAACACTGCTTTTTCGGAACATCTATTTAGTTACATGTTTGTTACAATATCAGTTTTACACATACATAGCTTTTAACGATTTTTGAAAGTATTTGATAGAGTAAGTAGACGCAGACTGTGGGCAATAATGGCAAAGAAAGGGATCCCGCAGCACCTAAGTAGAGGCATACAATGTTTTTATGTGTAAAACAAAATCTTAATTGAGACAGGAAGACGGAACACAACTCCTAGTGCGGGCCTGAAAAATTGTGGAGTAGGACAAGGGTCACCTTCTCTTTTTATTTTGTATATAGACGATGTTGTACACAAGTGTCAGATGAAAGTTCCAGAACATTTTAAGATTGGTAACTGTGCAGTTGACACATTGTTATTTGCTGATGACCAGGCTATCCTGTCGAACTGGGAAAGCGGCTTGCAGATGGCTATACACTCACTGAGTCGAATCTGCAAGGATTTTTTATTACAGACCACGTTAGAAACCAAGGTGATGGCTTCTCATGGAGCTGACCACATACGGGCAAAGATTACTGAAGATACTACTGTTCTGAGGCAGGTCAGTAATTCTGAATATATGAGCTGTAATTTACCTTACATTACAAACAATGATGTGGTGAAGAAGCTGTACAAGCTCAGCCATATGTGTGTTAGCATCAAGAGAACTCTAAAGCCAACGAGGAAAGAAACATGCTTGAAGTTCTACAAGGTGATGGCCCACCCCACACTTCTCTATGAGTCTGAGAATTGGACTTTAACGAAATCCTAGGCCAGTCGTATTCAAGCGACCTTAACGTCACTTCTCAGGCACGCGGCAGTATATGCTCTTCAAGACTGCGAAAGAAACGTAGATGTAAGGCAGGAAGTGGTTTACACGAGTTTACTCGTTATGATTGCCCAATATCGACTAAAATGGTTGAAACATAATAACCGAATGGATGACTGCCACATCCCAAACAACTGTGGAATTACAAGGTGAAAGGACAGGGCGGAGGGGTATGGGGCGTCCGAAGAAGCGTTGGAGTGACCAGCTCTAGCCTATCTGCTTGGGACCTAAACAAACCATTTTTGGTTTAATCCTTGCTCAAGATGATGATGATGATAACGTTTCAATAATACGTCACAGGATGATGGTGCCTGTGTGATGTAATACATGACGAAGTTGTCTTGAATACCGGTAGAACAATCAACGAACAATGGAAGGCGTGAGTGGAAAAGTCAAGAGCGTTGAGCAATCCTGCCGCTGACACAACGCGTGCAACTCGTCACGTGACCGAGCATGTTATTCATATCCTCACCGCAGCAGTATATGTATTTCACACAATTACTGCAGCAATTTTGCGGTTACGCAGGGGGGGGGGTTACGCAAAATCAGTGATACAAAAACATGTTGCAGACAAATGCATAACCTTTATCCTCACCTGTCACGTAGTCAGTGGTGAAATCAGAAACACAACGTTTAGATTTAATTTAGTTAACTCGTTGCAAAACGCGGAGCCTCTAATCAGGTTAAAGACGAATCAAATAGTGGAAAGCCTCGAAGAGTATTAAAAAATGTTTAGTGAATAACATGACGTACATAACGTACGATATTGTATTATCTTAATATATCGGGTCGATGGGAAAAGTCGATTTAGTACTGTTTCCTCAAAACCGGTTAAAAAATTATGGCGGAACTTAACAAACATGTTCCACGCCCAGACACGTTACCCTCCTCTTCTCATTGCGGGGTAAAAACATAAATCTATTCGATCGAACTATTTTATTCTGTGGGTAATTACATTCAATTTTAAATAAAACTGTTGTCTTCATCAAGATAATTCCATTACATGAACGTCAAATACGTAATGCGATATAATGTATGCGCTTGCGCATGCGTGTTGAGTACGCTAGACAGACACCGAAGGACTGTACTAGAGAGACAGAAAACTTTGTCATTAAAATGATGAGGGCGCCCTGTGCCTGTGCGTGCTCCGTATAAATTAATGAACTTTGCAAACGCTCCGTTTGCCGAGAGAGCAGTAACGATGGCATTTACAGCGGGCGTGTGCAGTAATTATATTTTTTTTTTATAGGAATATAATTTGTAAAGACACCGATCAAATGAACGTAAGACAGAGAAAACAGCGTACTGCGGAGTACGCTGGATGAAATGTAACTAAAGTTCAAGTCAAATATAATTTCCTTTCGCGAAGATTTTAAAACACTAAAAAGTATTAAACAGTATTTCCGTATAATTTAGATGTCCTTAAAAAGAAAATCGATATTCACTTCCGTTAAAATATCTTTTCTAGTGTTGTCGTAGGTGTAGAATTCAATTTATAAAATTAATTTTTTGTCAGTTATCAAATCACACACTACAACCAAACAACATATAAAATGACCAAATACACTATAGATCACATATACTTTTTTGATACACTTGTTCAAACACACACTTTGAATCCCAGCGCCAATTCCCTCCCACCAGCAACCCGCACCACACACACCTACAACCCATAACGGTTACTTTATACTGACACTCTGTATTTCAAATCCCACTGAGGAAGACGGACACCACGTCGAAACGTTTGGGACATAAAACCAAAAGTAAGTGTTCACTAGTGAAAGTTTATATATAATATTTAGTTTTGCATCTCGATGTACCTTCTTTCTAAAAATACGGTGGCTTGGCCCACAGACCGTCTGGAACTTACCTGACTTAACATCAGTGTATCATAATTCCTGTCATAGCCAGTATCATTTCCCAAATAATTAAAGTGACTCACCTGTTCTAGAATTCGATCACTAATCATTACTTTTCTTTCTTATTGACTCCTTGCCTCGAAATGACATTACCTTTGTTTTTATAGTGGAGGTTTTCATATTGTATTGTTTACAAAGCTGATGAAGATTGAAAACAGACTTTTTCAAATCAGATTCTGTATTTTGAAGTACAAGCAAGTCGTCAGCAAACAACTGCACATTCAAATATCTGTCCGTGATAACTTAGTACCAGTGTTCACTAGATGTTTACATTTCCTTACCAGATCGTCAATATAAATGTACTGCACTAATATTTTTAAAAATTATACATGTTTTACTTAAGTAAGATTTCGAACAGATTTTAGACTACAGAGAGGAGTTTATTCAGTAATTATATATTAGACATCAGAGATGAAGACAGTGGTATAGGGCAGTTTTTGATATTAACGCTTTTCATAATCTTGTTCGTACACTTTCGTGGTGTTCGTTAATAATAGAAATTCTGTTTATCGGTGCAACACAAGTCTTTTTATTACTTTTAACACCGAACGGTCCGCGTACACTACGATGAGGTATCCTCAGTAGCTCGACCGAGGCAGACAGAGACAGAGCACAATGTCTTGACCCATCCTTATTTATACAGTATGCCCCGCCCCGCTCACACTGTTACAAACAAGCCCATAATTACAAGAAAGTATCCCCGTCCAATAACGCAAAAAAGTTACAATAAATGATCAATAAATTATTCATCATCATCATTATCATCTTCACGGATTAAACCAAGGATGGTTTGTTCTGGTCTCAAAAAGGCAAAGATTAGAGGTGGTCACCTCAGCGCTTCCGCGGACATCCCACAGCCCTTCATCCCCTCGGCTTATATTTCCAGAGTTGTTGCGGATGCGGCAGTCATCCATTCGGCAAAGATCTTCCCACCAATTCAGCCGATACTGGGAGATCCCGTCGAGTATACTGATAATATTCAGTTCCTGCCGGATATCTGTGTTTCTTCTATGATCACTGAGAGTATACCCTGCCACGTGCCTGAGAGATCTCATTTCAGCCGCTTGGATTCGACTGGCCTCGCCTTTCGTTAAAGTCCAATTCTCAGACTCAGAAGTGTGGGAAGAAACCTTGTAGAATTTTAGGCGTGTTCCTTTACTTGCTGACTTAAAGGTTCGACAATAAATTATTGTTTAAGAAATTAAAACATAATACATAGTAGAAATATTTAAACACAGTAACGTTTTGCCATTTATACAACATAGCTATTCCATTTTATTTATTACGATGATTCTGGTCGCCTTATTTAAAACGGGTTCCCAAACTCTCGGCAGCTTACACCTATCTTCTCTGTTAAAGTTGTTCTCGTTTTTGTACATTTTAGTCACCTCTATTCACGAGCAATAAAATTTCTCCATTTTACAAGACGTTTTTGTGCGTATTTGTCACTAAATTTCAAAAAACTATATTTTTATATTACAGGTCAATATTAATATTAGAAATATTTATTTTATATATATGCTAAATGGTAGTTAAGGTAGGAACTGTGCACTTAGATAGTACGACACTTTAGTGTTAGTGGAAATTAATTGGGGTCGCGGGGATAGTGTTGTCTACTGACGTTTTTAGAAAGGAAAAAACGATAAGTCAAAGATTACTGACTACGTTTAGTGACAAAAAGAAACGATCATTTTACTTAGAATTTATGAAAGGCGTGGCATAGGGGGGGGGCAAGCGGTTTGAACACGAAACTAAAGGTCAGAACCGTTTTAAATCTACTGGCACAGACAAGCCTGCAATTGAACTAAGTACATTCTGTGTGTGTGTGAGTGTACGTGCGCGCGCGCGAGCTTATACGTTTGTGTTTCAGTTTTTAATTTCTATTAAGCTTTCGTAAATAACTGTATTTAAATAGGCGTATGACTTAAAATTCTTTTATATTACAAGTTAAAAATCTGTTTTCTATTGAACAATCTTTTTAAGCGAGTAAAGGAAAAACGTGGCGTCTATATTTTACGTACTCCTTAAGAAAGAACATTATGAAAGTTGACAAAGACATTATGTGCCTAAAACCTTTGTTTTGTTAGAATAAAATTAGTGTAGAAATACAGAAAATATATGGCTTGGAACAGTATTATGGGTAGCCCTATAATATTTCATTTCGTCACTTAATGTATACAAATGTCTATTTTTAGATACGTTAAAAGATTACATTCCGTACAACTTAATTCTTTGTTTTGTAAATATTATAGTTAATTGACTCAAATCCATGGTAGTTTCTAGAGAACAGGTTTTCTAGATATTATGTAGTCTGAGTTATGTTGTATCGAAAATTTAAAATCAAATTTAAATAATTTTTCCAAAGTTCAAAAGATGTTTATTGAACGCTAACGTTCATACATTTTTACTAGAATTTTCTGTGTTTACTATATTTATCTTTCCTTCTCCTATTTTTTCCACTTCTTTTTATTTAGGTTGTTTTTCGAGTCTTATTCATATTTATCTAAGTTAAACGAAAAATAAAGTTTTGATGTTTTTTTTGCAGAAGAATGTAAATTTTGTAAATATATAGATTGACATATATAAATTATAAATATATTTCGGGTTGCTTCTACCGGAAACAAGTGTCGGATACTGTATGGCGAAGATCTGTTGCTACTCTTTCTGCAAACTCTGTTGCTTTTTGGCGGCTTTGAAGAAGATGCCCGAGGGGGAAGTAGAAATGCTGTCGACGAGATGTCGATGACGGCCTAACAGCCCGGTATTTAGGAACAATTTTTTAAAATATTGACACCGGGCGCATAAGCTTTATATAGATTGATTTTTTTTATAACATATCTGTATAAAGTGTGAACAAATAAGAGACATAGCCTTTTAGAAGGCACTTTATAGTAGCAGAAAATATATTAAAATAGTTTTGTTAACAATTAGTCTCTTGGCTGTTTTTCTAAGTAACTCTCCCCTTAATTGGAAAGTCTATACAAATCTATACTTTTATCGTTAAAGCATTGACCGTTTATTATGAACATACAAATATTTACCTTGACATTTTCTCAGCCATCAAAGTCACGTATGCTTACTGTCACCGGACAAAAGGCTTGCCGCATGACAAATGGCGCCAATAGTACACTCTTAGTTATTTTGGTGGCTCTAAAAAGGACCGTGTGGCGAGACCGCTGATGTTGGTTGTTCCGCCCGAGCCACGTTGAGATGTTCGGCGGCTGCGCCCAATGTTTGTGGCGTACTGCAGTCTTCCTCTTCTTTCGGCATCGGTTGCGTCGAGTCGGCTGCCGGCCCAGCGACGTCCATCGTTGGCGCGGAACTGGTAGTGCGAAGACGCAAGAACGGCGGTTCTATTCTTCGGCTGTTCCTTCCGGCTGACTCCGCGTCGATGTCGTCCGAGAGAGGAGAGGAGATGAAGTGCGTCCGATGGCTGTGGCGAAGTGCTGGTGGCAAAAGTGCGTCGAAATTACACTGTCAGAGCTGTTGGGATGCGCGTCGTGAGACGTCCCAATGGTTCCTAGTACCGAGCCTCCGGAAGGGGCTCCTGCCTAGTGGTCCTGTCCAGACGGAATTATTTAATTAATTAGTGGCCGCTACAACGGGATGCTCGTACTAGGCCGTTCTAGTACAGTATTTGCCGAGGCTGTTTCCAAGAATCACCTGGACGTGGTCGGTACTTGCCAAGGCCAGCTATGAGTGGGTTTGCCTGGGTCCTCGCAGCTCGGACGTAAAATTTACGTGCAAGTCGCCTTACGGTGTCATCCAAGGAGCGGACACACAAGTCCTCTTCTCAAAAGTCGAGAAGGGGACCGATAGGGGGTTTTGGCCGCTAGCCGAAGAGCCCTATCGAGAACGCTTTGGAACTTTCTTTTATGAACGGTTGCAAGGTAACCCCAGACGGGAATAGCGTAGGTCATTACCTACGGCAACAGGTAGGCTACGCGTTGACAATCAACTTACCCAGCTTGCGGGTCATAGCCTTGTTGGCGAGTATCGGAAACAGATGCGCGAGACGAGCGGACGCTCTCTGACGCATCGTCTCAGCGTGGGGACGCCAGGTGAGCCGACGATCAAGGTGGACACCGAGGTATTTAACTTCTCTCGACCAGGGCAAGTACGTTCTACCGAGTCTCACTCGGCCTCGTGGTTCTTTCCGGCGCTTTGAGAATAGCACCGCGGAGCTCTTGGTGTCGTTGGTGGCAACTTTCCAGCTTTCCGTCCACGTCGAATACGCATCGAGTGCGCGCTGGAGTCGTGGGATAGCCCTGTCAGCGTTCCCGGCGGTATATACCGCCGTGTCGTCGGCAAACAGGACCATCTGGATCCAGGCTCTCTGGGTGCGTCGTTGACGAACACGGAGAACAGAAGAGGCCCTAGCACGCTACCTTGAGGTACCCAGGCTGTAATGGGTCTCTCGGAAGAGACATGGTCATCTATTCTCACGCAGAAAGTCCTCTCCGTCAGAAAGCTAGCAATCAAGTGAAGGTAGCAATCTGGGAGCTGGATTTCCCGGAGCTTGAACAAGAGCCCGTCGTGCCAGACACTATCAAAGGCCTTCTCCACATCTAGGAAACAGGTGACAGTCTGCTCTTTCCGACAGCCGGCGCCCGTGATGTATTCCACCAGTCTCATCAGCTGATGAGTGGTGGAATGCCCCACACGGAAACCGAAATGTTCGGGGATCAGTACATCGAAGTTTCTTAGATGGTCTAGGACTCTCCGTTGTACAAGACGTTCGAGGACCTTTGACGTGGCTGACAGTAGACTAATGGGCCGGAGGTTGCCGGGACGGGAAGCGTCCTTTCCCTGCTTCGGGATCACTATGACCGTCGCCTTACGCCATTTCTGGGGAAAATAGGCCAGTATTAGAAACGCGTTGAACAGCGTAACCAAGAAATGTACTCCTTGCTCCGGGAGTCGAGTAAGAGCGGCGTTCGAGACGCCGTCCGGGCCAGGAGCTTTTCTCGCTATGGCGTCGAAATTTTTTTTTTTTTTTTTTTTTTCGCTCTGGGCTTTGCGGTTGTGCGTCGCAGAGACGAACCGCACGGGAAACTGAGTTCCGAGCTACCTTCTGGAGCTCCTGCCTCGTGGCCCTGCCCAAGTAGGGCGCGTGCTCTATAGCAGGCCGATTCTCGGCTGTTGTGCTAGCCTACGCTAGCGCAGTATGCACCGAGGGCGTTTCCACGAATCACCTGGGCGTATACGGTACCTTCCCAGCCCAGTCACTAGAGGATTGCCTGGGAACCTCGCCGCACGTGCATAAAATTTGCGTGCAAGCCGCCTGAAAGTGTCGTCTAAGGAGCGGACGCCAAGTCCTCTCCTTAGAAGGCGAGATGAGAAGCGACGGGGGACTTTGGCCGCTAGCCGAAGCCCCCTGTCGAGGACGCTCTGCAACTTCTTTTTATGCATTGCGGCGTGGTAACCCCAGACCGGGCAGGCGTAGGTAATGACCGGCAGCAGATACGCGCCGACGATCATCCTACCCAATTTCCTGGTCATGGCTGAGCTGATCAGGAGTGGAAACAGTGCGCACAGGCGAGTGGATGCTCGCTTTAGAACTGTCTGTGCGTGGGTACGCCAGGTGAGCCGACGGTCGAGGTGTAAGCCGAGGTACTTGACCTCGTTGGACCAGCGCAAGTACGTTCTGCCGATACGTAGTTGCCTAACGGGGTTCTTCCGTCGCTTGGAGAATTCGACGGCTACGCTCTTGGTGGCGTTGAGTTGCACTCTCCAATTCTCAGTCCAGTCCACGAGCGTGTCGAGCTGGCGCTGCAGTCGTAGGACGGCCCTTTCCTCATGACGATCGGCCTGACCTGTTCAATTCATGCCTCAGACTGGCCTACTTTCCGGTGAAATGGAAAACGGCTACAGTAATAGCGATACCCAAGCCGGGAAAAAATTCGTCTCGCGTGGAAAACCTCAGACTCATCAGCCTCTTGTCCGCGACGTCCAAGGTTTTCGAGCGATTGATCCAGCGTGGGATCCGCGACCATTTAGAAAGACTAGACGTACTGATCCCCGAACAGTTCGGCTTTAGTGAGCTGCACTCCTCGACTCATCAGTTGATGAGACTCGAGGAATGCATTACCGAGGCTGGCTGCCAGGGCAAACAGACGACTGCGATCTTCCTAGACGTAGAGACAGCCTTTGACCGCGTGTGGCACGAGGGTGTCCTTTACAAGCTAACGGAAGTCCTTCTCCCAGATTGCTACGTTCACTTGATCGGCAGCTATCTGGGAGACCGCAGCTTCCGAGTGAGAATAGACCACGCTCTCTCTTCGGAGAGGCGTATTACCGCCGGTGTCCCTCAGGGAAGTGTACTTGGGCCTCCTGTTCTCGCTGTTTGTCAACGACACGCCCCCGAGTTCCTGGAGTTAAATTGTCGCTTTTGCGGACGACACTGCGGCTTTTGCCTCAGAGCCGAAAGCAAGTTATGCGGCAATCAAGCTCCAGCGTCAACTCAACGCGTATGTCGGGTGGACCGATGATTAGAGAGTTGCCGTTAACGCTTCCAAGAGCGCCGCGGTCGGCCGCTTAAAGTAGGCCCCGTCGAGGTACCATGGACCAAGAGCGTCAAGTATCTCGGGCTCCACGTGGACTCCCGACTCCTGGCGAACTCATACTCAATACATCCGTCAACGCGCTTCGACGCAACTCAATAGACTCTGGCCCGTGCTATCTAATCCGGCAATGACCCCCCGGCTAGGTAAGCTTATGAGCACCTACTCACGTCAACTCGTACGTGTTGCCCGTGATTACCTACGCCTGTCCTGTTTGGGGATACCTGGCTCGTGGTCATAGAACAGCGCTCTAGCGCGTACTCGACCGGGGACCTGAAGCTTGCGTGTAAAGTCCCCCGGAGGTACTCTTCTCGCCTTTTGAGGAGAAGACTCAGTGTCCGCTCTTTTGATGACACCGTGAGACACCTGACGCGTAGATTCTATGTTCGTTCCGACAGAGTGACCCACAATTCCCTCATTGCCGGACTTGGTAAATACACCCCGCGACCAGGTGAGTCCTGGAAGCGACCTCGTTTGTTAGTCCCGGTGGTATAATCCACCAATCGCAGGTCGCTTCAGACCCCTCCATAATTAGCTAAAAGATATATAAAGAACTCAAATAGACCCAGTGGCTGAGACTCGGGACACTGCACTACTCGCGGCCCACGCGAAACTGAGTAGCCAGCACAAGAACAGCTGAGTGCATCGGACCTTCTAAGGGCCACCAGCCGAGCGACCCTTTTCAGGACCACCATCTTGCCGCTGAAGAGGAAACTGGCCTGCCAGAGCTAATTTGCGCAGCCCATCTGTTTCGCTGACGCTCAGGTTCATAGGTAGCGCTGCCCAGGACGATCCTTGCGCGAGCCCCCACCAGTGGTAAGCGAGCTTGAATATCACCTGGGTAAAGAGGCCGGTGGACACCACTCTTGGTAAGGAGAGGTATTCAACGAAGCCGGTCATTAGCCCAGCTCGTAGACAGCCTGAGCATTCCACTTCCCTGCTCGAGGTCCGGCTCGGGCCGGACCCTAGGTCCCTGGTTACCGCCGAAACCAGCCTGTCTGCCTCTGGTCGGCGAACCTCCCGCTCGTTGGCGACATGCCCAGAACGGGCGAGTCAACGAGCACGCAGTCACTCGCCACTGCCATGCCCCACTCGAGCGACTCGCCGAGTTCTCCGCCTATACCTGGGGACCATGTCGATCCCCGGACGGTTCCGCTGCCCGATGACGAGACCGACGCTTTCATGGCGGTTGGGCCACGGGGGCGCCCGGTTAAGAAACCGAGGCGGAATCGGTCCTCCTCAACCTCTTCCTCGGCGTCCGCAATGGAAGTTGTCCCCGCCGATGGCGAACCCGGCACAGGACCGACTGTGCCCGGCGATGCCCAAGCACCGCCGGCCACTGGTCGCATCCCGCCCTTTGTTCGTTCACGGCGTGAACAACGTCACCGGTTTTTACCGGCGACTGATAGCGGTTCCCGGACTTTCCCCGGCCAGCGTTGACTTGAAACTCCTTGGGGGCGACACTGTCAAGATCGCTGTCCGAGGTCTGGACGTGTACCGCAGTGTCATGGCGTTCGTTGAATCCGCCAACCTGCAATTTCACACCTTTTCCCCCAAACACGTGAAGCCTCTGTCTTTTGTGCTCAGAGGCTTGGACGTGGACTCTCCTCTCGAGGAAATCCTCGATGAGCTGCGCGAGCTGGGCTATCCAGTTCGCTCGGTGCATTGAGTGTTTGCTCCAGCCGGACCAAAGCGTCCAATTCCCCTGGTCCGCATCATGGCGGAAAACAGAGAGGCAGGCGCAAGCCTACTCTCTTTAACGCGGCTTTTTGGATTCCGCGTTAAGGAGGAAAGAAGCCGCGCTCCCGGGGCTCTGCCTCAGTGCTACAGGTGCCAACGCTTCGAGCACCACTCAGAGACTTGCTCAAACGCCCCTGCGTGCGTGAAGTGCTCTTTACCTCACGCAAGTAAACATTGCGATGCGCCTCCCTTCAAAAGGTGCATCAACTGTGGCGGAAGTCACCCCGCCAACTACCGGGCATGCCCGGTGTTTCAGCGGGAGCTCGAGCGGGGAAAGCCGAAAGGGCGCCTGCCACCACCGAGGCATCCGGAAGCTGGTTCAAGACCTGAAACCGAGCAGCCAGGCCCTTCGCCTTTTGCTACGGCTGGCGTGTCTTTCGCCGCAGTTGTTAACAAACAACGTAAAAGAAGCAAAGGCCCGAAGCAAACATCTGTGGTACAGGCAACCCCGACTCAGGCTCCTTCCCAGGTCCTTGTCCCTCTGGCAAAAAGCGCCGAAACCTTCTCAAAAAAGTGAGACAGACCAGCCTTTACTAAACATCTCGGTTGTGGAGCCTGAGACAACTCAACCCTCCTCAACACCGGAGAATCCAGACACTGCTTTAGAAGCAGCCTCGCCTGACCTCCCGCCCCCGCGGTTTCCTCAAGTAGGCAAAAAGAAGCAGCATCGTAAACCCCGTGGCGTTCGCTCCCGGGCTCCTGCCAACCCAGCCGCACAGTCCAGACAGCCTGCGCATCGCGTCAAGACCGACGAAATCGCATCTGTCCCTCTTCCTAGCACCTTCGCTAGAGGCGCTACACCTGGCCCAAAAACACCCTTGGCTTCCACCAATCCCCCGATTGATAAGTCTTGGTGCTTTTATGCGCAAACAGTCTCCGGGCACTCTGCCTCAAAAGCCGAACCTGACGACTACCAGGTCGTCAAAGACTTCCTTGCGGAATTCGACCTCCGCAAAGTTGCCCAGACCTTCAAGTCCATCCGCTCCCGCTTGGAGACTGCTGATATAACCGAGAGGTTCCTGCTCTTGGTGGAAGCCGCTACTTGTGTAGGACTTCTATGAGGCGGGTCCTCAAACGTGACCTCTCCATTCTTTCCTGGAACGCCAACGGGTTGGCTAACAAGATCCAGGAACTCCAAGAATTACCTGCCCGACCCAAACCCGATGTAGTACTTCTCAATGAGACCCACCTGACCCCAGCGAATCGGTTACGACTGGCCAACTACGTGTGCTATCGAAACGACAGACCGGGCACTGCTGGTGGGTCATCATGGCCGGCGACCTGAATTGTAAACATCGTGATTGGAACAGTCGTTTGACTGCCCAAAACGGGAAGCGTTTACCCAGGTTTGCAGATTCACGCAGGGTAACAGTGATTGGGCCCGCCCAACCTACGTTCTACCCCTCACAACTCCACGCGGCTCCCGATGTCTTGGACATAGCGATGATCCAAGGAATTGACTGCCCGGTCCATGTGGTTCCGCGCTAACGGAACAATCGTCCGATCATCTCCCCACCTTGTTACACGTCGCTACCCAGCACGTCGTACGCAGAGATGTCAGGAAGGTGGTAGAATGGGACCACTATGGCCCGGCGTTAAGTCGCCGATTGCCAGAGGCGGGACCACTCGAAACCGTCCGCCAAGTCGACGAGGCAATTGCCGCGTTTGACGAGGCTGTCGTATCTGGGATCGACGCGTCTTCCAGGATGAAACCTGGCGTCATGCCCCACTGGCAGCGGACCCCAGAGGAGACGAGTGCTCTCGCTTGCGAGAGAAATCGGGTCCGGAGACGCTGGCAGCGGACAACGCAACAAGGCAGACAAGGCAACGTACAACCGGGCGACAGGCATTTTGCGTCGTGAAATGCAGGCCTACCGGAGACGCTGTTGGGAACTCGCCGTGGCCCAAGCAGGGGACGGATCGGACGAAAGTAGCCCTTACTGGATACCTTCGGCGTTGGTAGGGAAGAGGCGTTTGGTCAAATCCTGACTCGCCCGGAGGCGAAGGCCGAGTACTTGGGCGCGTGTTTCGAGCGACAGTTCGCTCCTAACCCGCCTATGGACTGGGACTTCGATGAAGAAGTCGAGAACGAAGTGGAAGGCTTTCTGTCTCTTCCGATCACTGCGGAGCCAGAACCCATTACTAGGGAAGAGGTCACAGATCGGCTCGTTGAACTCGTACCGAGAAAAGCTCCTGGCCCGGACGGCGTCTCGAACGCCGCTCTTACTCGACTCCCGGAGCAAGGAGTACATTTCTTGTTCAACGCGTTTCTAATACTGGCCTATTTTCCCCAGAAATGGCGTAAGGCGACGGTCATAGTGATCCCGAAGCAGGGAAAGGACGCTTCCCGTCCCGGCAACCTCCGGCCCATTAGTCTACTGTCAGCCACGTCAAAGGTCTTCGAACGTCTTGTACAACGGAGTCCTAGACCATCTAAGAAACTTCGATGTACTGGTCCCCGAACATTTCGGTTTCCGTGTGGGGCATTCCACCACTCATCAGCTGATGAGACTGGTGGAATACATCACGGGCGCCGGCTGTCGGAAAGAGCAGACTGTCACCTGTTTCCTAGATGTGGAGAAGGCCTTTGATAGTGTCTGGCACGACGGGCTCTTGTTCAAGCTCCGGGAAATCCAGCTCCCAGATTGCTACCTTCACTTGATTGCTAGCTTTCTGACGGAGAGGACTTTCTGCGTGAGAATAGATGACCATGTCTCTTCCGAGAGACCCATTACAGCCTGGGTACCTCAAGGTAGCGTGCTAGGGCCTCTTCTGTTCTCCGTGTTCGTCAACGACGCACCCAGAGAGCCTGGATCCAGATGGTCCTGTTTGCCGACGACACGGCGGTATATACCGCCGGGAACGCTGACAGGGCTATCCCACGACTCCAGCGCGCACTCGATGCGTATTCGACGTGGACGGAAAGCTGGAAAGTTGCCACCAACGACACAAGATCTCCGCGGTGCTATTCTCAAAGCGCCGGAAAGAACCACGAGGCCGAGTGAGACTCGGTAGAACGTACTTGCCCTGGTCGAGAGAAGTTAAATACCTCGGTGTCCACCTTGATCGTCGGCTCACCTGGCGTCCCCACGCTGAGACGATGCGTCAGAGATCGTCCGCTCGTCTCGCGCATCTGTTTCCGATACTCGCCAACAAGGCTATGACCCGCAAGCTGGGTAAGTTGATTGTCAACGCGTAGCCTACCTGTTGCCGTAGGTAATGACCTACGCTATTCCCGTCTGGGGTTACCTTGCAACCGTTCATAAAAGAAAGTTCCAAAGCGTTCTCGATAGGGCTCTTCGGCTAGCGGCCAAAGTCCCCTATCGGTTTTCTTCTCGACTCTTGAGAAGAGGACTCGGTGTCCGCTCCTTGAAAGACACCGCAAGGCGACTTGCACGTAAATTTTACGTCCGAGCTGCGAGGACCCAGACAAACCCACTCATAGCTGGCCTTGGCAAGTGCCGAACACGTCCAGGTGATTTTTGGAAACGGCCTCGACAAATAATGTACTAGTCGACCTAGTACGAGCATGTCGTTATAGCGACCATTAATTAAATAAATAATATTCCGTCTGGACAGGATCACTAGGCAGGAGCCCCTACCGGAGGCTCGGTACTAGGAAAGCATTGGGTCGTCTCACGACGCGCAACCCAACAGCTCTGGTAGTAGTACGTTCTTCCCGGCGCAGCCTAACGCGGCTCCCGATGTTCTTGATATTGCGGTGACCCAAGGAATTGTCTGTCCGGTCGAGGTATTCTCGCTTACGGAGCTGACATCCGACCACAACCCCATCTTGGCCCACGTCGCTACCCAGCACGCCTATGCACGTTCTGACCAGAAGAAGTTTATCGATTGGGATCGCTAAGGCCCGGCCTTGTGCCGTAGATTTCCGCCAGCGGCCCCACTCGATTCCGTTTGCCTCCTAGACGAAGCAGTGGCGGGAATCGAAGAGGCAATCAGCTCGGCTATAGGCGTGTCTTCACGTACGCGAGCTGGTTTCACGCCTGACTACCAACGCATCCCTGAGGAAGTCTTTCTTCTCGCTCGCGAGAGGGATTACTTCCGGGAACGTTGGCAGAGGACCCTTGATCCGGCCGATAAGGCATACAATCGGCTCACCGGACGACTGCGTGGCAGTCTGAAGGCGTTCCGACGTAGCTGTTGGGAACTCGCTGTGGCCCGAACGGGGGATGCGGTCCCACAAAGTCACCCGTACAGAGTACCTTCCGCATTGACGGGACGGAGGCGACGACCTCCACTCCCCGCCATTGTTGGACCATTCGGACGACTCCTGGGGTCGCCCGGAGGAGAAGGCCGAGTACTTGGGCTTGTGTTTCGAGCGACAGTTCGCTCCCAACCCGCCCATGGACTGGGACTTCGACGAACAAGTCGAGACGGCTGTGGAAGACTTTCTGTCTCTTCCGATGACGGCGGAGCCCGAACCCATCTCTTTAGAAGAGGTCTCAGATCGGCCCGCTGAACTTCAGCCAAGAAAATCTCCAGGCCCGGACGGTGTTACGAACACCGCTCTACGAATTCTTCCCGAGCCTGGAGTTCAATTCTTGACTGATTTGTTCAACGCTTGTATCAGACTGGCCTACATGGCGAAAGGCCATGTAGACCCAAGAAATGGCGTAAGGCGACGGTCATCGTGATCCTGAAGCAAGGAAAGGATGCTTCCCGCCCCGACAACCTCCGGCCTATCAGCCTACTCTCCGCTACGTCCAAGGTTTTTGAGCGCCTCGTGCAGCGTCGTGTACGAGAACATGTAACCAACTTTGACGTGCTGGTCTCCGAACAGTTCGGCTTCCGTGTGGGGTATTCGACCACTCATCAACTGATGAGAATGGTGTAATACGTCACGGACGCCGGGTGTCGGAGAGAACGGACCGTTGGCTGTTTCTTAGATGTTGAAAAAGCCTTCGACAGAGTATGGCATGATGGCCTATTATTCAAGCTTAGGGAAGTCTAACTCCCGGCCTGTTACCTCCATCTGGTTGCTAGCTTTCTGACGGAGAGGACCTTCTGCGTGAGAGTTGGAGATTCAGTCTCTTCCGAGAGACGAATCACAGCCGGCGTCCCTCAAGGTAGTGTTCTTGGCCCCCTTCTGTTCTCGCTCTACGTCAACGACGTGCCGAGACAGCCTGGAGTTCAGGTGGCCCTCTTTGCGGACGACACGGTCGTATTTACGGCCGATCGTCATGTAGAAAGAGCCGTCTTACGACT
Organism: Magicicada septendecula; assembly: GCA_034769895.1. NCBI lineage: Eukaryota > Metazoa > Arthropoda > Insecta > Hemiptera > Cicadidae > Magicicada > Magicicada septendecula. The sequence continues at coordinate 87,839,325 of CM068371.1, read as the reverse complement.
GCAGCGCCAGCTCGACACGCTCGGGGACAGGACTGAAAATTGGAGAGTGCAACTCAACGCTACCAAGAGTGTAGCCGTCGAATTCTCGAAGCGACGGAAGCACCCTGTTAGGCAGTTACATATCGGCAGAACGTACTTGTGCTGGTCCAACGAGGTCAAGTACCTCGGATTACACCTCGACCGTCGGCTCACCTGGCGTACCCCCGCTCAGACAGTTCATAAGCGAGCATCCGCTCGTCTGAGCTTACTGTTTCCATTCCTGATCAGCTCAGCCATGACCAGGAAATTGCGCAGGATGATCGTCGGCGCGTATCTGCTGCCGGTCATTACCTACGCTTGGCCGGTCTGGGGTTACCTCGCCGCAATGCATAAAAAGAAGTTGCAGAGCGTCCTCGACAGGGGTCTTCGGCTAGCGGCCAAATTCCCCCGTCGCTTCTCATCACGCCTTCTAAGGAGAGGACTTGGTGTCCGCTCCTTAGACCAAACTTTCAGGCGGCTTGCACGCAAATTTTATGCACGTGCGGCGAGGTTCCCAGACAATCGTCTAGTGGCTGGGTTGGGAAGGTACCGTATACGTCCAGGTGATTCGTGGAAACACCCTCGGTGTATACTGCGCTAGTGTAGGCTAGCACAATAGCCGAGAATCGGCCTGCTATAGAGCACACGCCCAACTTGGGCAGGGCCACGGGGCAGGAGCTCCAGAAGGTAGCTCGGAACTCAGATACCGAGCGGTTCGTCTCTGCGACGCACAACCGCACAGCCCAGACAGTCAATGCCTCGCTGTTGTCACATTATATACACAGAAGATGTTAAATATGGTTAAATATAGAGCTTGAAAAAATCGTTTGTCAAATAAAGAATCACCTACATTTAAATCGATGAATACTGTATGGAATAGTAAATAAACAACTTGCTGTAGCGATAATTTCAAGGTTTTGTTTACTCCATTTCTTAAGCTTTATTGGTTTAATTGATGGAGTAGATACGGATTTTGCTACAGACAGTGCTTATAAACAAGTTAGACTGAAAATAGCCCTCTTAGGTAAAATAAACTGTTAAAAATATTCAGGTATACGTTTTCAATCCCTTCAAAACCTTGAAATAGAGACAAAACATATAGAGGCAGTAAAAGAGTTCATATATCTTGGCTCCCAGATAAACAGCACTAACGACATCAACACTGAAATAAGAAGAAGAATATATCTCGCAAATAAAACATATTGTGGATTAAAAAAGCTCCTGACATCTAGCTTCATCTCAAGAAGCACGAAATGCAAAATCTACAAAACACTTATCAGGCCAGTGGCGACATACGCTTCAGAAAACTGGACAATGATAAAAAATAGCGAGAGACTTCTAGGTTGCTGTGAAAGAAGGATTCTAAGAACAATATTTAAAGGAGTACAAGAAAATGGAATGTGGTGTAGGCGCTATAATTATGAACTATACCATCTTTACAAAGAGCCGGACATTGTCAGGATAATCAAAATACACAGGCTAAGGTGGGTTAAACACATAGAGAGAGTGGAGGAAGGACAGCCTACGAAACATATTTTCTACCAGAAATCAATGGGTAGTAGAAAAAGGGGAAGACCCCAAAGTAGATTCAAAGACCAGATAGAGGAGGACCTCACAAAGCTGAACATAAAACTGGAAAGCCAGGGCATGGAAAAGGGAGGAATAGAATCGACTCTTGGAGCAGGTCAAGACCCACCAAAGGTTGTAGAGCCACGGTTGATGATTTGATACGTTTCCAAATTTTATTAAGGAAAATCTACGTAAATAGACTTATGTACGTAATAATCTAATCTCATAATTGCAAACATGTCATGAACTCATTGAATAAAGAAAGCAGAATTTAAGAAAGCCACAAACGATGCTGGCCCCGCGGCAAGTGTATATTACATATTTGTTGTTTACTAACAGGTGACTTTGGAAAGCTTCGTTCAGCGCTTCCAGATTTACACGTACGGAGTTAGATAAAGTCGTACTTAGCCGTCGCGTTGACCACACGCGATACTTATGTTTTGCGGAAAATTTTGTAAAAATATTTACAGACCAGACTGCTGCTTTTCAGGTCTGAGAATATAGCGTGGTATAATCTGAAGCACTGTTGTGGGTATGAATTTTTCTATATAACTTGGTGTATGGAATACATTGGTAATAGTTTTATAATTTTACACTTGAGTCTTACGAAGCATAAACGTGATGGTTTCAGTCTACTCTGGTTTACAAACAGCCACTAAATTGAATATCAATCCATGTGTCTATGGGCTTCTGAACTGCCGTTTAGTCTATCACACACACACACACACACACACACACACACACACACACACACACACACACACACACACACACACACACACACACACACACACACACACACACACACACACACACACACACACACACACACACACACACACACACACACACACACACACACACACACACACACACACACACACACACACAAATTATATTTACTATTAATTTGTATTATAATATATTGTTAGCTATATTATTTTCCAATTTATATATAAGTAACTCGATGAGTTCCTTGCAGTATTATTGTATAACATTATATTTATTATTAGATTATACTTACTTCTGTAAGTAGCTGTATTGTATCTTTGTCGTTTCGATTGAACAGAAAACCTGGGGAAATTCTTCCTTTAACAACGTCTGTTTAGAGGCTGCGGGAAAGACGTTGCACAGGAATCGGCAAGTGTTTCGTCGATGACAGTACACATAGTCTACCACATGATTGGTCAAACGTCTGCCAATCGAAAAGATTATAGTGCGCCGATTTAGTCATTTTCATTAGCCATTGAAAATAAGTCGGGTCAATCTTTGTCGGTAGGGTTGCCAACTTTTTTTGAGGAAAATAACGTAACTTGTCTGTTGGAAGAGGAAAAAAAAAGTATTTGAAAGAAAAAAAAAGTATTATTTAAATTTAAGTTTTTATTGCCTTAAATACATATTTTGTTGTGCTTTTAGCACAAGCTAACAATTTTTGGTTACCTTTGAGAGTTTGATAGCTAGTATTACAATCTCAATCTAGATTTAAATAAATAAATAACTCATTTTTTATTAAATTTATGGACGCTCTGTTTCTCTCTTCTCGCCACTTTACATTCATCACCGAGAAAACTCTTTCAGTGAAACCTGAGGTTGCGGGAACAGAGAGCAGATAAGAAATATTTTTTTTTATATTTGGTAAGTTATCACACGCATTCGTAAGTATATATTTCCACTTTTCAGCAGTATTTTTTTCTGAAAATTCTTTCTCATTATTTGTTGATTTTCTTTGGATTTCTTTAAGTCTTATTGACTCGGAATATAAATCATCCATTTAATATTTAATCTTTTTTGTAACTCTACCTTTTCAATTACGTTTCAAGATGTTTAAATTCAACCTCATTTTTTAAAGATATGCTATTAAGTATCAAAAGCCAGTTATTCTCACTAAAATCAAACCATTTTTCTAAATAATTTAAACTCATATCAATAAAGACTGAAAAATTACTGATAATTTTATTGAACATTTTGGGTGATGACTGTTTAATCCTTTTTAATCTCGTTATTGATTCATAACCAAAATAATTATCAATTTTTCTTTGTACTAATTCCTTGTTTAAATTATCCATAATATTATACACATCCAATATAGTTACACAGTTTCCTTCCAGACGTTTTATTGTTTTATTAAATATATTCTTACATGTGGCTTGTAAAGTGTAAGCAAATTTTAACGACTTCATGATCCTGTTCATCACTTAGCTTTAATAAATTTTGTATAATTATTGGAAAATCATCACCTAAACTTTCAAAATAATTACATATTGGCATCCAATTGAGTAAAATTGAGTAAAAGTGTATCAATGGCTGGAAGTAAAGATAACCAACGAGTGCCAATATGACGTTTAATTTCATGAAATTCGTCATCACCCATAGAGACAAAATTTTGTAATTCTTCTCTCCTACAAGCTGATACAGAAAAATGACTGTAAATTTTTAAAACAACATTTTCTATGTCACAAGTCAAGTAACCCATGGCATATTTCACAGTATTATGGACAATATGAGCATGACAGTTGCCTTTTATTAGGTTTGGCACTTCTTTTTGCATATTCGTATACAATGACTGGTTAGTTCCAAAATTAGCATTGCAATTCTCTGCACTGAGTCCAGATACTCGGTTGAATGTAAGGTTGTGGGAATCTATGGACTTCTTAATTGCTGCAAACATACCATCAGCAGATTCATCTGGATTTTCATAAAAATCTAATAACCTATTTTGGATCCCATTATTGATTGAAAAATATTGCACTACCAAAGGGAACAATTTAATATTTTTTTTATTTGAAGCATCTGTCTGAAGACAGTAAAATACATCTTCATTATTTAAATCATTTATGACACCTTCCACAGCATATGGTCCTAATACGTCTGTCACTAAAGCTTCCATTTTTGTTCTGGCTAAGCGAATCTGAGTGGCCACCTTGGAATTTGCATATAATATTCTGCTTAATTTATTTGTGCAATCCATACTATTGTATGAAAGATTATGCTTGACAGTGTGAAAAGTTAATGCTAGCTCAGCTGCTGTAATATTGTTGTCATCACTAGATCCTGGACACCCTGACGAAGTATTTGAAGTAAGAAAATTTTGTAACGCACCGGATGTTTTCTTCATTTCAGCTTTTATTTGTACCTTTTTGTATCTTGATGCTGCTTTATCTGAGAACAGAAAGAAAAGACTACCATCACCACCACCACCAGACCAAACCATCACCATTTTCAGTAGGGTCACAAATTCTTCAATTGAAATATTTACAATTAAAAATTAAATGTTGAATTCATAATTGAAAAAGTTTGGATTAAAAATTGAAAACTAAATTTTTAATTCAAATACTTGAGATTGAAATTTAAATTTTAATTTAGACAATTAGGATAAAAAGTTAAAAATTTATTTAAAACTTAATTCAAAAACTCGGGATTAAAAAATTAAAATTAATTTCCAATGCACATACTCAGAATTAAAAAATTAAAAATTAATTTTTAATTCACATGAACAGGATTGATTTTTGACTGCGACGTTCACAAGTATTAACAGTAAAATTATTTGAAATTATAATGACTGGGCTTAAAAATAAATTTTAACTGGGTTAATCGGTATTAAAAAGGAACAAAATTATTTTTAATTTGAATAATTAAGACAAAGAAGTGATGAAAAGCACGTGTAAACAAAAAAAAAATTTACACAAAAATTTGAGCAATATCCGAGTACTAAGAAATTCTACTCTTAACAAAAAATTTTAAACACAAAAATTTTTTATCTATAGTATAAAGAGCATTTATGGAAATGTTAAACTGTTTAGAATTCGAAATGAATGATTTTTTTACTTAATTTTTAATTGAAAGTTGACGAATTTAAAATTAGGAAGTAATTTTTCTATCCGGAATTCGGGATTAAAAATTTCCAATTTAATTTTCAATTGACAGATAAAGGATTAAAATTTGAAAAATAATTTTTTAATCAGGTTTCTGGGATTAAAAATGTTGTATTTAATTACTAATTGAAAGTTATGGGATTGAAAATTACAAAAATTATTTTTCAATCCGGTTTTCAGGATTAAAAATGTTTAATTCAATTCTTATTTCAAAGATATTGGATTCAAAAATAAGAAATGGCTTCTTGAGGGCCCTGGAACGGTAAAAAAAAACTGTCGAAAAGCGAGGAATTTTTGCGCCATAAATTCTCCGAATTAGTCAACTGATATGTAATAAAAGTTACATAAAAATAATTGTTCTTGTTGTTAAAAGCTTATATCGTAATTTCAGTTTGATACTCGTACGAGAAGTATTTTAAATTAATTTTTAAGTCTCGAGATATTATGACAGCATGTGAGCTGTCAAAACAATCGACATTTGAAAAAAAAATGTCGTGACATCTCCAGACTTTAAAAATTAATTTAGAATATTTCTCATACCGATATCAAGCTCAGAAGACTATATTAGCTTGTGACAACAAGAACAATTATTTTCATGTAAGTTTTATTACATAAAAGTTGATTAATTCGGAGAATTTATGGCGCAAAAATTCCTTGCTTTTTGACAGATTTTTTTTACCGCTCGAGGGTCCTTAATCCTGTTTTTTGAATTAAAAATTCTCAATTCAATTTTTAATTAAAACATATGGGGTTAAACATTTTAAGAATTCTTTTTTAATCCGATATACAGGATTAAAAATTCTAATTCAATTTTTAATCGAAAGATATAGGATTAAAAATTAAAAAGTTGTCTTCAATTCGTTCTATTGGGATTAAAAAATATACAAAATTTTAATTTGAGCAATACTTCAATACTGAATTTAATGTGCTAATTGCAAGTTGCAACCCTGATTTTCAGTATAACCAAACAACACGATACACAATACACAACACAACACAACAGTATATATTAACTAAAGGGATAGATTTATTAACTCACTTACCTGTCCAATACCAGCTGATCCAATTGTAACATTCACGGCGCAGAGAATACACTTCGCTGAATTTTTATTTTGAGGATCACTTTTAATCCAGTCATGTTGTTTTTCCCACTCGATTTTATATTTTTGTAGTTGTTTTGATTTTATTAATTTCGCTTTCTTGGGAGTTACTGGCGTATAACTATCAGAATCTGAATTACTTGCCATTTTAAGCAATGCAAAAGAAGTTATGTATACTTCTAAACTCTAACCTTTCTTCAAACAAACACACAAGGATCACAACAACGTAAATAACGATCTAGAAAGGAAACCGATATGGACTGCCATCTGCCGTTTCGTTCAATAATAAATAATCATTGTTAATCGTGTGTGTTCCGTTCTGTTTTATCTTAGGCATCGATAAATCGTTCGGAAATTACGTGTGAGAGTGTTTCGTTTCGTGCATTACAGTAAAGACTCAAAATAAAAAGTATTTTCGCATACTTTATTTTTATGCAAAAGTATAAAGTATATTCACCAAAAGTAAAGTAGGATACGTTATTATAAAGTATGGTTGGCAACCCTAGTTGTCGGTGACAGACACTGAAGGACTAATGCAGATTTCCGCAGACGTATTGGCTAAATGAGACACATTGGACCAAAGTCCGGAAAACCAAATTGAAAGGAAAGGACAACAAGGCCTTACGTACAGCAAAAGAGTTTTTCGATATTTAAGTCGCATGTGTATCAGTTTATACGTAATAATTAATTTTATTTATTCAAAGTCTTCTTGCAGAATTCCGGCCACTTCTACATTAACGTTAATTGTAAAACAATCGAATATAAAACTACAGATAAATACTAACGTGCTTGTCGTAAATCCATTGAATTCAAGTTTTCATTCCTTATTCTCGACTATGCTTCGACTTTTAAACGCGGTCGCGTGTTTCGATAGAAATAACTCAAGTTTTCTGTGTACGGCACAACTACGCTCACGACTGTAAATTAGCACCTGTGCAAAAAATATTTTGTTTACAACCATCAATAAAATTTTAAAAGTTGTTATTTGTATAAATCATAAAGGAACTACAGGTATAATTACGTTTTGCAAGTACGTATGAAATGGTGTAATTTAAACAGTTGTGCACGCGAGTGTATGTTTAGATTCATATTCGTATGTGTCTCCGTGTTTACTCGTAATTTATTATTATGATATATTTTATGTTCTGAGACAGCATTCGTCTCACTTCAATCTACCATACTCATTCTTTGTCTTTTATTTTCAAGACGATTTATCTTTGCGGCCGCCAACAGGTCTTATCCTTCCGCGTCGTCGTTGACTTCAAGAATTCTTGTTCCTTGCGTCCTGTTCCCGGTCTCGGTCAATTGCGCCCAGCATTTTCACTTACTGAACGATTCCGTCATTTAGAAACGTTTCTATTCTAAACTTCGATGAAATTTCAATTCTGCAACTTTACGTTTGTATGAGTAACCTCTTTCTTCCAATATTTTTGTTAGCTTAGGCTAGGTTAGGTTAGGTTAGGTCAGGTCAGATTACGATGGGTTAGGTTAGGCTAGGTTGGGTTAGACTAGAAATGAATAGAATTATAATGGTAATTTCTGTATTATTATAGTCACATGAAAATACAAATGATCCCCTGTTCCAGCTCCACAATCTACCTACTTCTAGTATGACAGACACTGCGTCTTCAGAAAATAGTGGGAGTATAATTGAAAGCTAGCTTTGGTAACCTGTCGTCTGCCATTGACTTACGATAACCAGTAAAGGCCATTTCACACCGCACGTCCATCCATTCCGTGGATAGAATGAATGAATGTTTGAAAAAGATCACTCTCCAGCTTATCGAATCAGACAGTTGACACCGACATCCATCCGTCCAAAACGTCCAGTGGACGGATGTTCTGAAATCTCTCGCAGGGCGATTCTTTGCGAACGTCCGCGTGGACGTTTTATTCTGTGCATGCGTACAGCAACTCAACAGCTGCAGTACAGCTGCGCCACTTCGTCGACTGGTCGTTCTCACTTTTGCTTTGCGATATAACAATATAACATATTCCAAATATAACAGAACAACATTTTCGTCGTCACTACTTGAGCTTTAATTAATCCATGGTATACTTTTCACAAAATCACTCTGACGCCAAAGCAGCTGATCGCAGAACATACCGCACACTACACAGCTTGGGCAAATAAAATATACTGACGGGAGTTTGGGCTGGCACAATAAAATATCCGTCTATCAGGCGGATGGAAAATCTCGGTGTGAAATGTTTCGCATTGACGTCCAAAACGCCCAATCCGTCCACTGGATGTGCGGTGTAAAACGACCTTTAAGGAGAAAGTGCCGAGCTCCTCCCGAGAATCATCACTCCTAAGTTGATCTCGTTTAATGCAACCCTTAAGAGATCCGATGAATTTCATTTCACACAACACTGCTGGTAACACCGTCTTATAAAATTTCAGTTGCGCTCTTGTCTACATACAACACTTGGCTAGAGCCCTCGTTGTCATTAGAAAATATAGTTACTTATCTTTACCAAGCCCGTAAGTGATATCACAACCTTAGTATTTGAACTGATTTACCAGTTCCAGACAACTACCCCAGCCAAACAAACCGGTTCGAATGGTGTCTCTTCCACAAAATGCCATTGCATTATTTATGAATTTGGACAACATTTCACTTCTGCAGTTTTCTTGATATTAGGTCGAGGCAATGAACTGCAGTCTGTATCTCATTCTCATTGGATACAAGTACTACTTGATCATCAGCGAATATCAATGTATTAACCACCATCTTTCGGAGGAACACCATCTTCCTCTAGATACTTTGGCTTTCCAGATTTTGGTAATATCTCAACAAGGTAGAAGTTGAACAAGATGGGAGACAAACCATAATACTGACACACGACTTGATTTATTTGAATAAGTTTAATAACCTGACAATTAGTATAGTGTTAATCCTAAATAACCTTTCAATATAGAATTCACTGTCTGCTCCGGAAACCTCCTTTTTACACATACTGCCTAGTGAAGAGATGTATAGAACGATTGTTGCCCTTCTTATTCAAATTTGGCTTCAAGAAAAGTGGCAGCTAACCGAACATAGCTGTTAAAGATCAGTCTCTTGTTTAACGCGATGGGTAGGTCGAATGTACCTGTTTTCCGCAATGGGTAGGTCGAATGCAATGTTTCCTGCTTCGCATTAGCGTCCACTGTTTTCTTAATTTACCCAAAGTCCGCCGTACATCATTCACTGACATCATGTAGTAACCGAATGTTAGGAATTCTCTTGAGATATTTCGGCCGCCCCAACTCTGTCGCTTATAACTCGTTAATCCTAAGTGCGAGCCTTTTAACCCCCCTTTTTCCTCTTAACGGAACTTTACTGAATAATAAAAAAAGTATATCACAAATACGCGCCCATCAAGTACATGGAGAAAGGAAACTCATAAAAAAATTAAATCTGGCAGTCGTGGGACTGCCGACAGAAGTGTTAACTTAAATAACTTGGTTACTGAATAATATAAGTTGTCTTTATAAGTGACCGTTATGCAATATTAATAATTAATATAAAAATTAATATAATATAAATTTATTTTTCCTTTTCCACTTTTAATTATAAACTGAAAAACTCTGAAATCACGCACTATTAAGAAGTTTCTTAAGACGCATACACCACCTTCGATATCATAACCTATATATTTATTTATAAGAACCGTGGACTCTGGCCCGGCCGTCTTTCGCGGAATCCGACCTAAGACTCCCCGGGTTCCGTGGACGGACTCCGGAGAAGGCCCGTAAGACGACTCCCGAATATTCCCTACCCGGGAGGCTTCTACCTATGCCAGGACACAGCCTGCTTTTTGCGGCATCCAGGCCGGTCGATCTCCCGCGCTAGGATTTTGTCAGAGACCTCCCAGGGGTACGGAAGGTTCCCCGAAGCCCAAAAAGCCGTCGACATGCCGGGTGAGGCGCTGGAACTCTGGCCCGGCCGTTTTTCGCGAGATTCGACCTAGGACTTCCTGGGTTCCGTAGACGGACTGCGGGGAAGGCCAACCGGACGACTCCCGCGCTATTCCCTACGCGTCAGGCTTCCACCTACGCCGGGACACCGCCTGCTATTTCCGGCATCCAGGCCGGTCGAACTCCCGCGCTAGGTCTTTTTTCAGAGACCTCCCCGGGGTACGGAAGGTTCCCCGAAGCCCGGAAAAGCCGTCGACATGCCAGGCGAGGCGCTGGAACTCTGGCCCGGGCGTGTTTCGCGAGATCCGACTTAAGTCTTCCCGGGTTCCGTGGACGTACTCCGGGGAAGGCCCGTGGGACGACTCCCGCGCTATTCCCTACGCAGGAGGCTTCTACCTATGCCGGGACACCGCTTGCTTTTTCCGGCATCCAGGCCGGTGGAACTCCCGCGCTAGGACATTGTCTGAGACCTCCCCGAGGTACGGAAGTTTCCCTGAAGCCCGAAAAGCCGTCGACATACCGGGCGAGGCGCTGGAACTCTGGCCCGGCCGTTTTTCGCGAGATCCAATCTAAGACTCCCCGGGTTCCGTGGACGGACTGCGGGGAAGGCCCGTCGGACGACTCCCGGGCTAGTCTCTACGCGGGATGCCTCCACCGATGCTATGGCAACCAGAATGTATTCTATTGGGTTGCCATGGTAACCAGATCTAATAGTTTTTAAGACCCTAAAGGCACTCCCGTGTAAATTTTTTCCCTCTCCTCTGCTATAAGAAGAGTGGGAAAGAACATGGGATGCAGAGAGGGGGAAATTGTTACGGATTCTCGTCGCATTCCTTTCTGATGACGTCACATTCTACAGATTCACTCCCGTGTACATTTTTTCCCTCTCCTCTGCTATAAGAAGTTAACACTTCAAAATTTACTTACAGAAGCTTGTAACGGGGCAACTTTGCATCCTAACTCGTCATCATTAACATTTATTTAGCTCCAACAATACAGTACAAAACGTACCAAAGTAGTTAACCGTCTATCTTTAAAAAGGATAAAGCTGTTTCGAAAGTTTTTAGTGCACACGTAAAACAAAATTATGTACTGTATTTTAAAGTGAAATAATAAAACGAATAATAGAGATTTGTTAACGCTAAACAAAACCATTTAAAACCCGCTATTAGAATTTAGTTAGTCAAGTGAAGAGAAGTTAAACAAAGCTTGGGTTTTGATTCTTAAGATAGTGGTTGACGCATCAAAACTGATAAAAATCATTTCACACAAAACATATACTGTCACACTATTGCACGCACTACACAGGCTGAAGTTAAGTTATGTGATTGGCTTACCCTGGTGTGCTGCGTCGAGTGCCTGGAATCCATCATGTGTTGAAGGCGCTGACCTTCAGCCTCACGTCGGTACACCAGCTCGTCAAAGCGCACTCTATCCTCGGGCATGACCACTTCTCTCATTTCAGTCAACAACGTGTACTGAAACATAATCAAATAAACGTTTGAAAGATTAGAAACTGGTTAACGTAATCAACTATGCTATAATTATTTAATTTTAGTTGAACTTAATGGTGTACTTGGTAACACGATTCACATATCACTCCGTTTCAATATCTTATCGAAATATATACATTGAGGTGTGTGTGTGTGTGTATAATACTACATTAAAGCTACTATTGGCAATAACATTAGTCACTATATGTTTTTAATTGTATGAACTTATAATTATATTAAGTACAATAATGTATTCATACATTAATGTATTAATTAATGTTCTGACATACTACTGAATTGTATATACATTCATACTTACTGACATTATTCTTGTTCTTCTAATAATATAAAAATAATGATATTTTATATTTTGACACAAGAATATATTGTATTTTTTTTATTTGCATCAATGATCGTGTATTATGTAATTCAGATGATGACAGTACATTATAAAACTTTCGAAACATTGTTGTAAGTAAAACAAATAAATATATTCTTGTGTCAAAATATAAAATATAATTATTTATAGGCCTATATGTATGGTTATTATATGAACATAACAAAAAAAGCTATTTTTTCGTATGTCCTTGAAAGAAATTGTTGCGGTGTTATTGGTTGTCGCGCGATCCCGGGGCAGTGCGGGACGAAGGGCTTGCCCGTCGCCCGCTCGTGTACTACGTTCCGAGCTTCAGAAAGAGCTCCTGCCGTAGTGACTACTGATATTCTGGATTTAGGGTGTGGCCTGCTGCCGACCTTGGGTTTTGGTTGTCGCTTTCCACACAATACCACTAATTTGCTCAATCCTCGCCGTTTCAGTAAGAGACAATCGATTATTTTTATTCATTCTTTCTAGAAGCAATGGAACGTAACTAAATGAAAAGTACTTTCTGTATCTAATTAGTTAACTATTAACTGTATTGTTAACGCAGTGGAACCTGATTACGCATCGACTGCTACGAACTGATCTCTGTAAAAGGACCCGTGTGAAATCTAGCATTTCGTTTGTGTTTGTTAGTACGTAAGCCAAGAGTTTTGTAGTACTGGTGAGGTGTTGTGAAGTTCAGCGTTTGTTTTTTTACTGCAATTTGATTTTTAAAACCAATATTTATTAATATTGTAACGCCATTACACAACATTCCACGTGTTTGTCGGCGATTCCAGCGGAGCCCGGCTGTAATGTGTGTGTGTCCTACATATTGCTGGTACTCTGAGATGACAGACAATTACGTGACACTTGTTACGTGGCGTGGCCGTAGCCGAGACTGATCCAGACTGTGTTCCAGTCCGCGCACACTCTGTTCAAGGCGGCAAGCAATTACGCTCTAGTGTTTTCTAGTAGCGTTGACTTATGGATTATTCTGGAATCTCAGCGGGGTATAAATACAAGGATTCAACGACGCTTAGTTTAAGTTTGAGTGGTGATAGATTCCAGTGCGGTTGGAAGTATTGTGGCAAAGTGTTATGTGTTTTATCATTGTGCAGGACTCTATTAGTTGACATTATTATTGCGTGTGAAAAATTTTTATTTGATTTGTTGTAAGAGACTATCTTGTTGATTACAAACTGTTTAATTGTGGTAATTAAAACCGGTGATTAGTGACTTAATTGGTGTCTTGTATTTAGTTTTCCACTGTACCATACAACGATCAGTTAGACCTTTGTAACAATATAATAATAATTATTATTATTGATTATTGTCAGAACGACAGTGGATTAGTAAACTTATAAATAAAAATTAGTAAATTTTAATAAAATCTGTATTATTCTGTAGAGTCTATTGAGTTCTAGAGTAAAGTTCACAGCATGTACGTAAAGAAACAAAAATAGAAGGCTTTTAAAGATCAGCGATTTTAGGACACGTTTGCAGGAAATTCAAACCTCTGTAAATGTAACAAAAGTGTCCTTCAACACAGGAAGCGTACACTTCGCTCCTCGGTTCCCCATTATCCCATCGATTTCCTTTCCATTTGTGGACTTTCCCTCAGCTGTTAACTGTCAATATAAACAACCTTCTTCAACGTTACGCGCTATGTACACACGAACGCGCGCACACGAACATGCGAGTGCGACTGTCGCGAATCAATAATTATAAGGATTCGAGTCTTAAAACGTTTGTTTAGTGTTTATACGCTATATTCTTTTGGCAACGTAGAATCTTATTTCTGACGATACTACTAATCAAATCGTGGTTAATGTAACGATAATGAATTTGTGATTATTTTTATCGTCATTATCTCGTTTCGTGACAGAAGCTTACTGCGTTGTCTTCCACTATCCGTCCCTAACTGAAACCGTCTATTACCTTAGCTTTCCCATTTTTTCCCCTGTAAACGTTTCACTTCTTCTTTAGCACTACAGGCCAACGTGAGCCCTGGCTTCCAATGCCAATCTTCTCCAATGCCTCCTATCCATTGCCCTGTAAGTGTGACTCTTCACATCCATTCTTCTTATATTTTCCAGCACATCATCCAACCATCTTATTCTATGTCGGTCCCCGTTTCTGCTTTTATAGACTTACGCACTCATAATTTTCTTTCACATACACTAATCGTCCGTCCGCTCTAGGTGACCTAGCCATTGTATTCTTGAGCCTTTACGAATCTTACAGTTCTCATCTATCTCATGGTTATTTGTTATACTACATTCATCAACTTCTTTAACCGGGACGTAGGCCTACACACGTCTTACAATATTTCTTTCAAAACTTTCTTAGTGTTTCTTGTTGGTTTTATATATGTCCGAGTCCCATTATTTCCCGAATTCTACTTAGTTTTTCCCACTAATTATCTCCACAAGTCAGTTTAGGTTGTTGTAATAGGACCATTCTGTGTATTTGTTATCAAACGTTGCTGTCGCTTGTTACAGTGTTTTGAGATCGGTATCATAAATTTGGTGCTTCCCGGCTTTGTAGTTTGTTTGATCCAGCGACATGCCTTTCTTACCTTGTGCAATGCTGTATCGAAAATTCTGTCCCGGTTCCGTGTTACTTTTGGGAGGAGAACGAGAGGAGAGGGGAGGGATGCACAAAAATAGAACTAAAAAAGAGGAAACAGAGTACAAGTGGGGAGGGGGAGATTGAGAGAGAGTATTCGACACAGTACTCGCAGTCCATTGCTTTTTTGCTTCTGTATGCCTTCTTTTATTGGCGTTACAACCCAGTATAGGTTTTAGCCTCTTCGACAATTTTCTCCATTCAGCCCTCTCACTACATATTCTTCTCCACCTTATTATCCCGATATTCTTTAGGTCCTCATCAACATCCTCGACCCATCTCTTCATTGGCCTTCCCTTTGATCTACCTAGTGGCCCCCACTCTGGATTTTTCTTGGGAATTCTGTTTTGTTCCATCTTCATTGTGTGTCCCAGTCAGGCTATACGTCTAATCTTTATAAACCTTACTATGTCAGCATCGTATATCAGATTATTTATTTCTTGATTCCTTCGTATTCTCCATGGGCCGTTGTTATTTTGTACTTGTCCAAAAAAATTTCTCTGTATCTTTCCTTCAAATATTCTTACATACTGTTCGTCTTTTCGTGTTAATACCCAGGTCTCACATACA
Organism: Magicicada septendecula; assembly: GCA_034769895.1. Taxonomy (NCBI): domain Eukaryota; kingdom Metazoa; phylum Arthropoda; class Insecta; order Hemiptera; family Cicadidae; genus Magicicada; species Magicicada septendecula. Next base: position 87,823,807 of record CM068371.1, on the reverse strand, counting down.
AAAGTTATGCTTTTGTATATTTTTAATTTTAATGATTTTTTCAGTGCTCTCGACTTCATTAATTTTGAGTAGGCGTAATAATATCTGTTACCACTAAGGATTCTCGCCCGGATATCAATGTTCGTGGTGTTAGAGTAGTTTATTTGTGACACTAGGTAGTAAAATTCACTTGGGTGTTCAAACTCATAATTTTCGAATTTGAGAGGTTGTCTGTTACAAGATGTTCTTGTTATTTCAATATATTCGGTTTTACTATCATTTACTTTAAGTCCTCTCTTTAATCCCTTGCTATCTATATTAATTGCGCTTCTTTCAAAAAAAGTTTTTGTTTCTACTTATAATGTCTACATCATCAGCGTAAGCAAGAATTTGTGTAGTTTTTATTCTTTTATATATATTGTGATAGTACAATCATATGCTGTACTGTGCATGTAATAGATTATATAAATATTTAAATTAAATTAATAAATATGTAATAAATAAGCAGGTCTGAGATTGAAAGCTGAGTTGATGTTAAAAATACGACATGCAGGAACCGACCTGCACGATCACGCGATTATCGCTGAGAGTGTGTACAGTAGTAAATAATGTGTGTGAGTGAGGCCGGTTCGAGCATGAAAGTTTGCAGTCTCACCCTAAATAGGTGTTAAATTATAGTTTTTATTTAATTATAAGAAAACTATAATAGGTAGAAAAAATTCAAAGACTCCTAAATATGTATAAAATTAATACACATGTGTAGTGAGAAAACGGCGTGAAAAGGACGTGCAGTGCGAATTCAGTGCGATTTTAAGAGCGTAGTAATTACACGAATTATGCGATTACGATGGTAATTACATTGAACATGTGTAATTAAATTATCCATCGTTAGAGCACCCTGTTGTGCACAGTAGACATTGCCATTGGCAGAAATGTGCGAAAATATGAAATTGGACGATAGTGGGGTAAGTGCCGCCTCCAAGCAATTTCTGACAAGCATAATTCAGTCCCAACAGGTGCGGTACGATGCTCGAATATAAATAAGGGCACGGAAGAAGCCAAGTTCTTCTCAATCAGTCTTGAGTAGCGGCGGGACGCTATGTCCAGTATCGACGCGAATTTTAAATTTTCTTAATTGAACAGTAAAGGCGGATGGACGCTGTTCATATAAGTATCAGACATTAACTCTTAGTCTGGTTACGAATACGATTATAGAACGTACTTGACGATGTCTACACACAAACGTCCGTCACTCAAAACAAGCTACGAGGTTATGTCATGCAGAGGAACACTATGTTGAACAGCAGAGGCGTCTGATAGAGCAATAGGAGCTGGTTCAGAGCAACATATCACTCTACACTACAGCAACCAAGAGGGACGAGTAACTGGAGGACGACAAGTGGAACCGGGGGAACGTGCAGGGAACTCCATCAGAAGAGGACCTACGGATCAACGGAGGACATGGGTACGATCTACAGAATCGAGGTGACAAATGATCAATTTATAATTTGTAAATGAGAGACTAAAGACATTGAAAAGACACTTTGAAATATAAAAAAATAAATAAGAGTTATGTAAAATGTAGATATAGAGATAAGAGAATCTAATTTAAATTCAATAGATATTTTCTTTGATGATTAACAATTAATTTAGTCAATTTAAATTTTATTTAAAGTTTGTAAAGCAATCAATGATTAAGATGTATGCAATGCATAAAGTAATGTAGTTGGAAGTTATATAAAGAAAATAAAACAAAACTGCAGTAAAGCACACAGTCAGACTGAGCAGTCGAGATTTAAGATAAATAAATATTTAGAATATACCTTTGTTACTATAGAAGATAAGATTTATTTTATGATAAATGTACTGCAACAATTGAACGTTTACGCAAACAATAATGAATATTTATGGCGAAGTAAATGAGATTTTTTAAACACGCTTGTGATTTATGAATAAATTATGAAAAATCGTTACAATTCAATCAATGACTACTCTTATTAACATTACACCCAAACCCCATTAATTGGTACACTTTACCAGTAATGTTATATACATTTTGGCACAACACAAATTAATTTATATTTGTTTTGCTATTTGTCATGTTATAAATTGTCTCCCAAAAGCGTGGGGCTACACAATTCAAATTACATTTAAATTTGTAAACAATTTGATATGTTATAATATATATATATTGTATATATCCCTTAATTTCAATATTATTGATTACTGCTTCTAAAACTAAGTCATACAGTAGAGAGGACAGTGCATCTCCTTGTGGTAATGGAAAATGCAGATGTGAACTGACTGCCAACTTGTATTGTTGCTCTGGAACCAGCAACACAGTCATATCCAAGAGCTGTACCTGTTTCTTTGGAATACCAAGTGATAGTGTATCTTCCAATATCCTGCCTGTGTGAATACTATCAAAGCCTTGTCTTCAGTCTGTATATAGGTACAGCTCTATATGTAGATGTATATTATATTCATACGCCTCTTTCTTTTGCTCCTGTATGTAGTCCCGTAAAAACAATACCTACAAAAAACCGAACTTTTGTTTACCGAAATCGTATTTGACGTAAATGCGTGTGCGCCCACGCCTGCGTGCATGTCTTTGTTAAGCGCTGTAGGCTTTTACTTGATTCAACTGTTTATCGTTCTTCCAAAGCATATGCGGTTTAATCATATGAAACTCTGTTCACTGTTTAAATTATCAGTAATTAATAAGTCGACTGCTGTAAGTGGAATAAGATAAAGTATTTAATTAGTCCTACTACCGTCAGTGGTTTATTTAATTAACAGTTACATATTTAATTACCCGTAAAAAAGGTTGTTTTAAAAAGTATTACTTCTTGATATTTTTTAGCATTTAAAAGCTGTCTCATATTGCTGTCGAGGGTAACAAAGACCCTCCTAAACAAGACACCGGTTGTCCCAATGCTGTTGTGTGCATCGGAGACATGGGTTCTGAGAGCAGAACCACTGAGAGATTTGACAGGAAAATACTGAGACGAATATAGGGGCTAGTGTAGGAGGAATGTACCTGGAGAAAAAGAACTGATGAAGAGGTTTATAACCTGCTATAAGACGTGACCATAATCAAACTGGTAAAGATATGGCTTAGACGGTTTGGATGGAAGCCAGGACCCTGTAAAGTGCCTCTCTTCCCGTATGACCCAGACGGCAAAAGGAAGTGAGAAGACCAAAGTTGAAGTGGTGAGATGGAGTGCAACAGAGCAGGAATCCGCACTTCGAGGATGGTTGCATCGGACAGAGACCGTTGGCGAGGCCAGGACCCGTCCAGGGTTGTAGAGTCCCTCCGGATGATGATGACAAGTTTCCTCATACAGGCCTACTTATACTATCTACTACAGTTCTAAAATTGTTGGCTCTGCAATCAATTTAAGTTTTCTGATCTTTCGTTACGCTCCTTGATTACCTTCATTATTTATATTAATTCTTCTAATCTGTTTGCTGCCTAAGAAAATTGCATTAATTGTAAAATATGACGTCACAATAACATCAATCGTTCATTGTACTTTTCAATAGTTTACTATTCTCCATTTCGCAACTAATGCAACTAATTATCGTATATTTTTCTGTTTTTTAAATTCGTCGTTCGTAGCGTTTCAAGATTACTATCCAACGTGTATCTGGTGATATTATTCAAGATCTGCTTCAACAATCTTGCACCTACTTTATTTGGTATGTACACCAGTGGCTAAGCCTCCATAGACACTGTTGTTGGCCACTTACCATTTAAAAATCGATGGTAAAGGAAAACTTTTTTTGTTCATTCCACCAACTGTTTTACTCAGAGCATCCGTGCTAAATTCTAAAAGCATTCTGTATACAGAGATGCAGACGATGAAGGGTGTTTATAGTTTGACGGAGATGCGCGCGAACGTACCGCTTTCGTAGTGCCTGCGGAGTTCAATGATCTCTTCTAGTGTACACAGCATAGCGTCGATTGGCTTAGTGCAGCGAGAAAAAAGGGCCCATATCCCGACAGCGCAGCGGCTTAATACGCTACAGCAGTTGTAGCGTACCTTTGAAAGATCAAATTAAGAAAGCACAGTTGCGCTGGTTTAGACACGTTCGGAGGATGGAAGGGAATAGACTTCCAAAGCAACTGTATGAGGCAAAAGTTACTGTGAGAAGACCCAGGGGCCAAAGAAGAATGACTTGGGAGGACAATGTTAGGTGCTCTCTGCAGGGGCTGAGAGTGCAGTGGAATAAAGCCAAGGCCCTGGCCATGCAGAGGACCACGATGACGAGACCTTTGCTCAACCTCTATACCTTGCGGTAGAAGAGGATTGCAATAAGAAGAAGAAGAAGAAGAAGAAGAAGAAGAAGGTGTAGCGTGTTCGTTATACTATAAGACTATCGGATTTCGTTCTGTTAATCTGTAACCGCTGTTTATTTTTTCGAAGTCCGTTCCAACCGCCCCATGCGATTCTATTGCAGCATATTTATTCATACAGTTAAGATATTACTCATATTTACTCTTTTATAGTACGTATTTCATTTTGTTATCTCATTATACTGATATTTGAAGTTACGTAGATTACATCATTTGCTGTACTCTTCTACCATACTTTACCATATCAAAGTTTTAGAATTAACAAAATTAAACACCATTCTGAGATTTTAGTTGAAAGTCTCTTTGATTTGATGATTTTTTGCAATGTTTTCAAAATTTTCTCTTCACATATTTGCCTTCCGCCCCTTATTTTATGATAATTACGTAACGCTTCCGAAAAGTCAGCAGGTGCAGTTACGCAAAAGTTCTACACGTTTCTCGGTTAACCGAGCAGGCGCAGTGTCTCTGTCAAGGCCGTGTACTCAAGTAGCTTCGAGACTGTTCGAGCACTCTGAACTACGCAAATTATGTTGGCATACCGCCAGCAATATGAAAAATTATTCTGGAACCTCTGTGGGATATATAAGCTACAGCGGTCGACTTAGAAATTAGTTACATCTAGCGACATTGTAGAGTGCGGGTCAAGTGGTTGTTGTGGATTACTGGAAAGTGATTATTCGGTTATAATTAGTGAGGAACTCTATCAGTTTACATTATTATTGCGTGTGGACAAATTTAAATTGCATTTAATTGCATTGTACGAGAATACCTTGTTGATTACAAATTGTTATTTGTGACTAATTAAAGGTGGTAATAAGTGACTTCATCGGTCTTTTGTTTCCACTGTAAAACACGACGATCCGTGAGACCGTCGCAACAATATATATATTTCGACTCTTCTTTCTGTTTAGTGCATTATAAACGACTGTGTCAGTGTTTGTATGTAGTATTACCTTGTACGAGTATTCTTCCAGGGAAGTACTACAGTACACGTCTTGTTTTATTGATTATTGTCAAAGTATTATACTGTACTTTACCGAGTACCGAGGTGGTTCACGCTCTAGTGTGTTTGTTTGTTTGCACATCATTAGGACGCGCGGCGCATTGTACCCCCGTACACTACCCATGTTGTGAACACGTCAGTGGTTACTTTTGTACCACCCTCATCGTCATCATTACAACCAAACAATACAATACTGTACGCGCACAACACGTACCGGTATTCTTAAGCCTCTTACGGTTCGTTGTTATCGCGACCGGATAGCATCAGTTGCTGCCTCTCTCACAATTATTTACTACTGTTTACTACTTTGGATCAATATTCAATTTGACGACAGCAATTCATTTTAAGGAGAGATCAACAGTTTTTCGGTCAACAAATTGAATACTTTTATTGTCCCCCAAAATTCTCTATTTAATCCTGATTAAGAAAATATATACTTTCATGAGGTTATCTATACTAATGTGACCATAAAAAATAAACTAAAACGTATTACACGTTGTTTTCCGGCTCTCATTGTTTAGATTTAATGATCGTTTTTCCGTAACCGTGGATTTCAACAATTAGGCACACTTTTCTCAAAAACTATAAGTGATATCGAGTTCAGAATGTTTGTGGTTGAACAGTGCTACGTAGCAATCGAAATGTACTAGAATTAACCTCTTTCTTTAAAAAATTAATTTTGTAAAAAGTTTTTAAATAAAAATGTTTTTTTAAAAAATGTATGAAGTAACAATTCTTTTATATTGGTATTTTTTCCTTAAACTGCTTCGAACTAGTACATTTTGTTTGATGTGTACATTAGCCACCTGTTTCAAATATATGTGTTAAGGTATGGTTGAAATTTCAAAAATAGTGCTTCAATAGATAATTAATTAACTAAACCCCTGTTTGCCCATTTAAAACGAATTGGACAAAAAAAGCGCGGACCTCCCTTAATCACCGTCTTGTGATAACGTTAATAAGTAGTAAGTAAATGAAAGTACATTCACCACACCCAAAGTTCCATAACACACGCGCTTGCGCGCACTCACGCAAGCACTAACAATTTCTGCAGGGGTTCGTATTGTTACGACGGTCTACTCGATCGTCATAGGTACAGTGGAAACAAAAATACAAGACACCAATTAAGTCACTAATCACATCTTTAATTTTACAGTTAAACAGTTCGTAATTAACAACACTGTCTGTTACAACAAATCAATTGAAAATTGTTCACACGCAATAAAATGTCCACTAAAATTAAACACAATTGTATTACAATTATACCGTCCGATTATAAAACACCACTCTTAACTAATAACCACATGAACGCGCACAGTAATATCGCTACTATAACTCTCGAACCGCACGGTCAATAATTCGCACTAATATTGACTTGAGCGTCCCTGAGTAATTGTATTTATAGTCGCCGAAAATCTAGACGATTCCTAATTGCGTCTTAGCGTCCGTATGAACTGCGGCCTTGACACAGTGGCTGGCGGCATCGAGAAGATTCTCGCAAATGCGTCTACAAGCACGTACGCCACACGCTTACATTCTGGATCTCTCTGGAACGTTCGATAAACACGTAGATTGTTCTTTGACGTCGTAACACTATTAATATTGCACCCGCCCTTCTAAAAAGGGAGAAAGATAACTTTGTCCGACAATTGGTGATTAAAAATAGTAAACTGTTTATGTCTGGTGAATTAAATATTGAATTCTCTGTATGGGAAACAAAATCACTGTATGTATTGAATTCACTAGTGGCTTATCGGCGTCAAATCGTAAACATATTGACACGTAATCAGTATCAAGCCAATTGTAGTTTAACAAAGCGTTTTCCAGTTATAGAGAAGTTACTAAAATATTTGCCTCATTCTTCTTCTTCTTCTTCTTCTTCTTCTTCTTCTTCTTCTTCTTCTTCTTCTTCTTCTTCTTCTTCTTCTTCTTCTTCTTCTTCTTCTTCTTCTTCTTCTTCTTCTTCTTCTTCTTCTTCTTCTTCTTCTTCTTCTTCTTCTTCTTCTTCTTCTTCTTCTTCAATAGTTGTTTCTGTCTGTTCTGTTCTGTTCTCCATGCTGGTTATTTTTTAAGTCGTTTTGAATAAGACAGGGATGTGTGAAGAAAATTCCCGCCTGCGGGAATACTTGAATTTGGTGCCTCTTTAGAAAAACTGAACCGTGCCTTGTGTGTGTGTGTACACAGAATAAATACATGATTACGAAGACTTCATATAGTATTTTAGGTAAAACATGTACGAAAAATCCAGAAAAGTGTTATGTAATATACTATAAACATAGCCAATTATCGGATTGGGAAGTGTATTTTGCCTTATATGTCGCGGCTGTCGATTGCGGCGTCCAGGCCCAGTCCCCCTTTTGCTTCAACATATCACATGGCCTTTTGTACTGAGATATTAATTATTGCATATCGTTTTCTTCAATTATCTCCCTCTTATTTTTCTTCCTCCAAGTAATAACTGATAAAGTGATATTATCTGTTTAGGTCAGCAAGTTCAAGCCTTACAAATTTCCTATTCCAGAGAGTAGAACTGCCCCGGGTCCTCCAAGTTGGCGGTTTTGCAATGGGCTGACAACCTAATCCTTGTAAATACTTGACGAAGTCTTTAATCACGAAGGGGAAACCAGACAGATATAAAAATATTCTATTTACTAAGATTTGATTTTGGTAAACAGGATTTAAAAAAATTTCATTTAACATCAGGTTTCATGTACTGAGAAAAGACATGAACACGTCATTATGCTTACAAGTAATGATTTGTTTATAATTTTTGAGGTACCGGTATACTTTGTTTTGCATGTCTGTGAATGTCGTTTTTGAGTACGGTTTAAAAGACTCAAAACGATTCTACGTAATTTATACTGCGATGACTTTTAACAACAATGTGGTACTGTGAAATTAAAACGACAAGAACTTAAAAAAAAAGACGCAGTGAAGTAATTGAAAACTTGGTTTGTTCTAGTACCACTCCAGTGCTAGGCGTTAGTCTGTTCCAGCACGCACATTAAGTGTATATAATGCATCGAGGCGTTACGCACTAATCCGCGTGGCAAAGGACGAGCGCAAAGATTTATGTATTCAGCAGCGCTCACACCTCACGGCAGCATATCAGATACGTTGTCTTTATATATCCTTAGTATTTAATAAAATTTTATACGCGATATGTGTTTGAGTGAGTGAAAATAAGGCCGACGACGTACAGTTAGCGCGCGCGCGTGCATGAGTTTGTACGCATTCTGTTTGCAAACAAAGTGCACTCCAGCAACTGGTTTCCGAGTTTAAGGGTTTACAGTACGCGTCGAATTTTTATCGCATTATTAGATTTAGAGTGTTTTTAAACGTGGCGCGGTAAGTAGGAATAAATTAATCCGTACGGATTGCCGTCGTCTTTTGTACGTTTGAGGTTTGTGTGTATGTGTAAAACGTCAGAGTTAAGTAGAGGGTAGAAATCCGTAGCTAACATAATAGATATTGCAAACAGAAGGGACGTGTACAACGCGCACGCGTACATTCCGTGTTAATAACATTAACGCTTGCTAAGCTCAGTACGAGCGCACTGAAATGATTTGAATCTGACTCGGTAGTGCTTTATAAATTTATAACTTTTTTTAATTTAATATCGTTGCAACTAGTTACAGACTATCTAGCCATTTGATTCTAATACACAAGTTAACAGTCTGTACGATAAGCTCCTACTGGAGGACCATTCCTCAGTACAGTTACACTTTGTTCATGTGCTGAGAATTACTATACATATTTAGTTCACTAGTTAAAATTGTTTCTGTCTCTGCAATCGTCGAACAAGTCCACCGTTATCAAGCAGTTGTAGCAGTTCAACGTGTACGTGTTCATGAAGTCTCTTTTCATATTTATTCGCAACCCGTCTAATCTCGTCAGCAACCGTAGGCATTTTCAGGTCCCGATGGATGTCATAATTTCTTACTTACCATGGTGCATCAACAATACTGCGAAGAACCTTTGTCGAAAAGGTTGTTTTTTGAAAAGTCTGAATTATTTTAATATTAGATTTCTTAGTACAACCCCAAAGCTGCACACCGTGCACCCAAACTAGTTTCAAGACTTGTTTCCATAACAACAGCTTGTTATGCAGCGGCAGCTCAGAGTGTCTTCCAAGCACCCACACCATTATCTTCAATTTTAATCCAAGTTCTTCCCACCTAAGATTGGCATCCAGAGTCATGCCCAGATATTTCACTGATCTTGCGTGTGGAATTCTTTGCTGATCGATTACGATTGGTAAATAATCTGTTTTCCGGTTGGTGAAATTGTTATGAGTAGACTTGGTTTCGTTCAGCTTGATGCGCCATTTTTTCCCATCTAGTGACGTACTCAACTGCTGATTGTAGAGCGTCTGTTGCCACTTCTACACTAACAAATTTCTAAAATGTTGTCTTCTAGGCAGCGATCGAAATAAAAACATACTACTATCACTGTCGACCCCTTGTTCATTTATAGTTATCGCTAATAGATTTCACAAGTAAATGTATAACAGAGAAAATACAAATTTAGATACATAACTGTGATATCGATTACTGACACAGTCGCAATTTGTACAAACAACAACACAAATATAATAATGATCCACAAATGTGATATCAAACGCACGCATTAATTCTGTAACTTAACTTCCTAGTCGAACTCTCAATAAATACAATAAATACTGAATGATATCACCGTCTACCACTGTTTAAAAATATGTACGGCGATGACGGCATTCCCAGCTTTTGTCATACTAGGTCAGCCGAGAAAATTCTGGGCGCTGTTTTTCGAATTGTGTAGGACAAACTGTGTTTATCCACAAATGTATTGTGACGCCGTTGCAGAACATCCTGCGTGCTTCTCGGTTATTTCGGTGGAGTCTGGCTGTAATGTGTGTGTGCGTACATAGTGCTGCTACTTTGAGATGAAGTACAATTACGTGACACTTGTCGCGCGTCCACAACGAGACTATTCCAGACCATACCGGTCCGCGCGCGCTGTGTTCAAGGCCGCAACCAATTACACTCTAGTGTTGTCTAGTAGACGCGTCTTATGTATTATTCTGAAATCTCAGCGGGGTATAAATACAAGACTTCAGCGTCGCTTAGTTTCAGTTTAAGTGGCGATATATTCCAGTGCGGTTAGAAGTATTGTGGGGAAGTGTTATGTGTTTTATAATTGTGCGAGACACTATTAGTTGGCATTATTTTTGCGTACAATAATTGTGACAACGTTTTCTAAAATACTACAGTTGGCAATACTGTACTGTTAATACTCATCACATTTTGCATAAAAAACAAGAACATTTCGCACAGTATCTTTGAGGTGTAGAGAATTAAATTGATTTCTCTTTCAAGCATCACTATTTATGCTTCTTGCAAGTTATGCTTGTATTTTCAATATAATAATTTCTTACAATTTTGTTCTGTTTCTTCTTCAATAAAATTTAATTTTTTATTAAGTTCATTTGTTTTCTATAAACTTTATTACATCATATTACCCAGAATTAAATTTTTTATAAATTTTAATACAAATTCACGTTTATTTATTGTCAATTTGAACAAGGATCAAACCTAAAAAAGTGTGTTTTTCGGACAAAAATTTTTTGAGATTTACAAACCTCTATTAAAAAAAAACTATCCAAGGTAAAATTCTGGAACCCTATTTTTTCACTTTTTTTGGTAAAAACGCTATGACACCATCAACTTTAACTTTAGTTTCAATAGGGCTTCATTTTAGCCTTGGAGTAGAAATAGGACTAAATTTTTGCAAGCCATAAATAAACAAAAATAGTTTTCAGATCTATGTTTACAAAAAATATCTTTTTTATTTCAGTTCCCTGAAAGTATGTCGTGAGTGTACTGCTGAAGTATGTCCCATTCCACATGCGACACCGTGTAGGATACAACCTTTTAAACTATGTTATGTAAACGGTAATACTGGACATGGTGCATTCATACACTCAATTTGCATGTAGGTGAAAGGCAAGCGTTTACTGCAGGTGGAACGGTTGTACAGTGTACAGTATACGTTTGGCGGTCGGGTCGAGACGGCGTATTCGCGAAACAGGACAGAAACACGAACAGCAGTAAATATCGATATTTTACAGTCGTATTGCAAAAACGAAACTTGACCGACTTCGTTGTTTACCGAACTACCGACCTCTTTTGTTAACTGAAACGGGGCGTAACTGTTTACTGGAGCGTCGCATTAATCAGCGCCACCCTTGACTTTCAGCGTATAATTTATGGAGACATAATGAGATAGGAATGGATTAACCGTGGTTAGGTTAGGTTATAGCTGTAAGTTTCTCTTCTAAAAAATTACTAAAAAATTTTCAAAAAATTGACGATAACGACTTCCACGAAGAGTTAAATACAATACAACACATCGCTGTCGCCAATGGTTGTAAGACTTCTACCATTGACCGGCTATTGAGAAAACACAAAAATAAGAAACCCATACACTAAGCAGACTTTACTACCATTGACCGGCTATTGAGAAAAAACAAAAATAAGAAACCCATACACTAAGCAGACTTTAACACACGAAACAGTTTCATAACTAAAAATTACACAAATTTTATGCCAAAATTCATATATTCTATACTAAATAATAACAAATTTACTGTATCATTTAAAACTAATAATAATTTACTAAAATTACTCAGGCCAAATAAACGCACAACTTTAGAAGAGAAAACAGGTAGGCTATATATAAATTTAGGTTGTAATGATTGTGATTGCTTTTATATTGGACAAACGGGCATGGGGTTCCTAAAACGTTTCCGCGAACATATACCTAACCGAATAAGGAATTACAGCCATAATAACATGAAATCTAATTTTGCTCGACATTTGATTTCATACAATCATTATTATACAAACTTCAACTCTAATTTTGATACCTTTACACATTTGCGAAAAGGGCGGTTTCATGAATGACTTGAAAGAGTTTGAGATTTATGGAGCATACACGAATGTAAACAGTCGCGATTCTGTGTTGAATTATCAGTTGATCTTTAGATCCTATCAGTTGTACGACACAGCCTTGAACCTGCTTGCTGGGATGAGGACTAACGACCGAGGAGTAGTAGATTGAGCTTGAGTGGGTGCGCACATAACACCTCTTACAATCCATATGCTGAGTTTGATTTTAGTTAGTGACGACCTCGAAAGAGTGATTGAATTTATTTGAAGTTACCTCGTGATGAAGCATATGCTCCGAAACGCGCAGTAACAAAATCTACTTGAAGTCACGCTACGGATTACTAAACGTTACTTTCCTAATTCGATACCAGTGACTTGGATACCAAACCAGACATGAATGTTAAACAATTACTGCTCCAAATGTTCGCAATTGTAATATACTTTAAAATACTAAGTTATTTACAAAAACGTTTATCGGTTATAGCAATGATAACAGGTAGTACAACGTAGAAGGAAGACAGGCAATGTAAAGTCAGTACACGTAACAAAATATAGAAATACTGTGCCTAACGAATATGTAGACTGCAGATCTTCTTCTTCTCTTCAAGGATTAAGTTATATAAACCTGTTCCGGCACCCATCTCATCCTCGGACGACCCACGTCTCTTCTACCAATGGCTTCATAGTTCAATGCCGCATTCGGCAATCGATCCTCTGTCATCCTTTGCATTCTGTAAGTTGAAACAATTTCATTTATGTCATTTACTTCAAGTTCTGTTCTGATATTCTCATTTCTTATTCTATCTTGCAATGTATAGTTTAAAGTACTTCGAAGAAACTGCATTTCAGCACTCTGAACCTTATCGCACTCTTTTTTTGTCACAACCCATGCGTCATTCGCATATATCAATGTGGTTATTGCAATTGTCTTATAAAATTTAATCCTTGTGCTATGTCTTGTTTTATTTCTAAGATTTCTACAAATCGTACCACAAATATTCCTAAATTTATTTATCTTCTCTTTATATCATATTCAGATTCATAGCTTACTGCAGAGTCGAGGTGTTTAAAACGGCTCATTTGTTCTAAAGTGCTGTTGTTTATAACTATATTAGTCCTCACTGGGTATTTATCTTCAAAGGCCAGTTTTCACTGAAATTGTCAGTGAGTACTCTCTTGCTACTGTAAACTACAGATAAAGAATTAATTTTTCAGTATTTTTTTGTTTGAGTTTATAGGAAAATCATTACCTCCAATCGTTAGTTTATAAAAACTGTGCTGAACATCTCTCAAAGAAGAAGTGAGGCATATTCAGTTAGTGTACTTTGTAGTAGGCTTTGTTATCAAACTTTAAATAAGTTTGCTCACAAGGTATTCTATAAATCGTTTTTCCAAATTATGTTTAGCTTATGTTTGTTTTGTATCATGTTAATTAAACGTCAGTAAAACCCTCTGAAGTGCGCAGAAGGAAATACGCTTTTCCTGATCAAAGGAAACTAGTTTTCTGAGTTGACGATCGTCTGCAATCCAGTTGCCAATTCACGATTTGCTTTACGTTTTAAATCAAAGTTACAACCATTAGTTTGTTTCACAAATGTTTGCTCAATTTTCTGCATGGAATAATTTATTTCATTTAACTTTGCCTGTCTAAAAAACTACCGGTTTCATCATCACGGCAATCTACTTGGGATTTGTTTCGAATAAAGAGTTAGCAATCTGCGTTCAAACCTACTGAATTAGTCGTTAGACTTTAGCAGTATAGCTCTTGACATTTTTTTTACCTGTTTTATCTCTCAATTTAAGATTCTCAGATATTCAAGAACATCGCGATCTTAGATAAGAGATTACGCGATAAAACTCTTTGGGTTGCTATTACAAATTGTTTAGGTATTACCCTATCGTCCAACCGTTCATATTGCTACGTTGAGCTGAAAAATAACAAACGTAATTCCACACGTTTCTCGACTATTCTACCGGCATCACGACAATGCAAGGCGCCCGAGGTATACATATACTGGATGTAACCTAGTGTTACTGCGAGTGCGGTTCAGTGTTATTGTTGCGGTTTACTGGAAAGTGATAACTGTGTTAATTAGTTCAAAACTGGATTAATTTATTGTTGTCGACAATAAGGGACTCGAATGGCACTTTTGTTTTACATTTTGTAGGTCGACAAATTCCTCGGTTGTCAACATGATGACAGTCGGCAGAAGTATCATAGTATCAAAATTTGTTTCTCGAGCCATAAAACATTAAACACAATTAAATTTGGTTGAATGTTCAGAATAATATCCTCGTATTATATAATTTGTATGTACATCGCGCGGGCGCCTGTGTGTGTGTGTGTGTGTGTGTGTGTGTGTGTGTGTGTGTGTGAGAGAGAGAGAGAGAGAGAGAGAGAGAGAGAGAGAGAGAGAGAGAGAGCATTTTAAGTAAGTTAATGTTTGTGGTTTTTGGCGACATGTTATTTGTACGAATTTGTAAACCGGATCAGAGCCACATTTTACTGTCCATTGTGTGTTGCTTTCGGTTTATTAGTCCATAGAAACTGTTAAATTTTCCTTATTTACTTAATCAATACACCCAGTCATCATTTACGAAAAATTAAACTAAAGTCTCTCATAAAAGTTATTATGCTACAAGGAAAATTCATATGTAATTTATTTTTATTTTTTTATAGATTTTATAATCAAACTAGAAATGAGTTTACATTATCACATTTTTCCGGCCTGTTAGGCAGTGGTCTAGGTTGTTCATGTTTATCACCTGACGTTTCGTTCATGCCGATGACACCTTCAGTGGAGCGAGAACACAGATCACAATACCCGCGAACGAGTACAAAGGACAGAAGTCTTTTTAGAGGGCCTAACAGCCCGGAAAATTGTGACAATGTTAACAGCGCCGCGAAAGCTTGCGTTCATATAGAAATGAGTTTGTTTAACAGGGAACTTATGAATGTTTTTCTCAATTTATGTCACGTTTATAATCGTTTTCTACATGTCAAATAAAAATATAGTGATCTGCGTCGACCAAATATACTAAAAGTATTAATAAAATATTTTCTAACTTTTTTGACTTTCAAAAGAGGTAAATTAATTATCCGAATTCTCCGTAGAATGATAGACTTTAAACTAATTAAACACACATAGACATAGACGTATGCCATTTAAGGATCATTACATTACGCATAGGACGTAATTCTATAATAATATAGAATATAGAAACGTTATACTGACCTTGTCAGGAGTGTTGAGCAGCTCCAGCAGCACAGCGACAAACGCCTCGATAGTCATTTGTCTGGCCGAGTATTCGTCAAGGTAGTACGTCAGCGTGGAGAACTCGCTCTTCTTGAGCACCACGCGAGCTTTCTCGTCCACCATCTGCAGCGCCGCCGATCGTGAAGCGTGCAACCGTCTTCTGAAACACATACACACCCAATCGTTAACGAACTGTACTGCTTACAGTACAACTACTTATTAACCGTTAGTTTTCCTCGGCCGTTTTGTTAGCGCGACGCAAAAGCTAAAAAACTAAAAACGTACTGCTAAGTTAACAAGTAGAGCAGATGTACAGCTAAAATAGTTAAACATGAAACAGGTATCTGGTTGCGCTGTACCAAAAGCTCTCACATGCGTAGCTTTGATACGTTGTTTTATGACCAAATATTTTATGTTCAGAACAGCGACATAGATGGTGCATCACATGGTTGTGTTCGTTGTTGCTCATAATGTAGGCCGCTTTAACCTTGTAGTTAAATGCAGCCCAGCTGATCGCGGTTAAACAATTTCTAACAAATTTTTTTTTGGTATCGTCCTGAGTCCAGGAAACATGTGTTCTGGCCTTATTTTTATTTCATCCTCTGGCGTGGTGAGTTGGTCCGACGGCAGGGAAATAGAATTCTAGAACTATCCATCTATCATGCACGAGTGAACAGTAAAGGTCTCAGGTGAGGTTATTATTATTATTAGTCAGTGTTTGATGTTAATTTATTCTGAAAATGTGTGTTATGTTGTATATGTATCTAAGCGTATAAAGCTGTCTCTGAATTGTAGGGTTCTAAGGTGGATTAATTTTTATATGAGACTTCTGGTCTGAAACCACGTGGCACTTTACACTTAACTGATTTAAGAAAGTTTAAAGAAAATAAATGTAAGCTATAAGGAATGTTAATGTCAATATATGTAAAGATTAAAAGAGGAAAGGGGTGATGTTATGTGAGGAATTAAAATTATATTAAACTGCTTCTGTTTGCATTGGATGTGCTATGTAAGTTATGTGGGTGTAGACGTTCAATACTAAGTTATTTTATGGTTGTGAAAATATGAAGTAAGGGAACAAGTGCATGAATAATATGTGTGAACGCATTGTGTAAACGATGAAATTAAATTTAACTCAGTCAGGATACGTAGTGGTTTGTAATGAGAGAACTTAGACAGCTGTAAGCCTTATGCACAAGGCAAACAGAATTATATTCATGCAATGTCAAGCATTAGCAATAACAGTGTAGTAGAGCCCCAAAAATTAGGACAGTGTGAGTGTGGTGTTGGTGTCCGAGACAAAAGGAGTTGGGTTGACTGTGTGTTACGATAAATGTGTACAAATGAAACGATGTTCCAGGGTCCCCGCCCCAGTCGGGAGAAAGATTCATGGATGGCGACTACAACACCGGTCACCTCCGCAGAGCTATGCTGCCATGCTCCCCTAAGGCAGTCGGATCCAACCCATGACACCAACCGATGCCCATGAAGACACATGCATGCTCAACCTCCGTCAGGACCGGTAACTTCATGTAAAGCAGTCTCCTACACTGAGCAGGACCAGACCAGCATCCATCACGTATATCACAGGACTGAGTACTTTTACAAACCCAGGTGGAAGAATTCCAGTTTCTAAATTTCACACACCTTACTGCTTTCAAAGAAGAAACGGACATATATATATATATATATATATATATATATATATATATATATATTGGTTTTTTGAATATTCATAGTGAGCAACTTTGGTTGAAACATGTCCTGTGTATACATCTCTGCCAATTTATTCTTAATTGTTAAAGAACATGCATTTAACATATTGTTAATTACTTTTTATTGTTACTAGTATTGCTCATCCTGATAAATGAACATTGATGATACTGTGAATACCTTACATATGTGTGCGTATCTGTTTTATCAAGATTCTAATTTTGTTAACTGATGTTTTGAGATTTTCAAGATGATAATGATAATTATAATTGATAGGAATTAATGAAATAAATTACTCAATGAAATAATATTATGTAATAATGATACTTGCTATTTGTCAATTAATTCAAGTTATTAATGAAACACTAATAAAAAAAAACAAATTGTTATCATGGAATTAGCGTTTTATTGCAAGTCCTGTCACAATAGCTCCCAGCACATATTTTGCTTCCGTCTAGGTCAAACACCTAGTTTTAATATTTAATGTAACGGCAGTTGCAGTTACAGATGGTACCGCAGAGCTTGTTTTTTTAGTCAATGCAAACTGCACCGTTACAGAATATTTGGGAAAATCCTAATATTTACAAACACAATAACCATAATTTACTAATTAAAAAACAAACTCAAGTAAAAACAAAACAAGATGATTTATTTAAAATTATAAATTTATTAAAATCAAATAAGTATAAACATAAAATATATATTTCTAATATAACCGTCAAAACAGCTAATTAAGTAAATGAACATTAAAATAATCGATACGATAAATAAAATTAAATCGTTCATTTCTTTAATATTCAAGAATTATATTATAATTATATTATAAAAGAATTATATCATATTATATTAACGATTACTCGTTATTTTTTATATTGAATTTGATTATTTAACTAATTTTTATCCTTTGACTATAAATTTTACTTGCAGAAGTATTTAATAAGTGAAGAACTATTCAGAATCAGATAATTGTATTTTTATATATTTATAAAAATATATATTTATATATTTACATGTATACATATGTAATATAAATATTTATTATAATATATACATATTATAATATACAGGGTGATTCAAAATTGAACGGCAAACTCTCGGAAGCTGATTTTATAGCTAAAAATAAGATAAAAAGTCCACATAAACATATGTCCGAAAACGGTTCGTTAGCGAGTTACGATACGGCTCGCGAACCAGATCGATCTGATTTCTACTCCCATGGTAAAATGACCCCATACTGCAATTCTTGGGGTATAAAGTGAAGGGTATATTTGGTGGTTTCTTTGATCTGAAAAATTGAATTAAAAAAGGTCCCAGAGCTCTATCTCAATTAGTTTGTAAGAAAACTGTAAAACACAAAAAATTGGCGTCGGAAAACACACATTTTTGGATTTGGAATAAAATAACTTCGTTAATTTTCCAATAAACAAATACAAATTTCTAACCAACTTTATAGAGAATATAATCATGAGAAAATTTATGTGTATAATGTCTATTAAAAATAAGTACAAATTTGGGAAATTTGACTTTTATTAAAAACAAAACAGACCAAAATGCAATTTTGAATCACCCTATATAAGTATAAATTATTATACATGTTATAATATATTAATAAAATATGATTTATATTTATATTAGTATGCATATTTATGTAAATTATAATTTACATAATTTTGAAAACGTTAAACGAAAGTTAACTTATTTTCATGTCTAAGATTTATTTCATAATGTACTTTTATTGGCACCTTCAAACGCAAAATGGAGACACCGTTATACAGAACTTAACAAATTTTTGCAGTTTATGTAGGCTAAATAATCCTCCGTTTCAGGAGGGTTTTTAATTTTTTTTGAGTGGACCGTTTTTAACTAGCGTTAAAGTTTCTAAGGGTTGTTATTCCATCGTTTTACTAACACAGGTTTAGACCTGGTTTGTAAATGGACTGTTTAATTTAATCGACTGTTTTACGATAATTGTCAACATTGCTTCTGACTGGTAAACTAAATTGCATATATATTTTATTTTGAATACACATGATGAATTGACAACAATATACATCAAAGCGACGCCAGTTTTTTAGGCCATGCACGCACATTTCTTCGTGTGCGTATGTGTGCATTTGTTTGTGTCCGTATGAACAATTTGGATTCGCACACAATTTGAAGTAGTCCACACTATGGCTGAATTCGTGCACATCGTTGTTGGGACTGGGAACAAGAAAGGCCTTGTGACCTAGAAGGACGGCCAAGGCGCGCGAGAAGTTACCCGGTTTTCGACTGTATCTGTATCTGTATAACCAGAGAATAGAACTGAATAAAAAGTCTCACCGGCATAATTGTTTGTAACATTAATAGACTGCACGGGGTTCGGCATCAATCGGACGGTACGGTGTCCCGCCTCGTCTGTCACGGTTGACCGTGTAACGTACCAAATTGGCAGTTACATAAGATAACTATCTAATGCGTCAAATAAAAGGATATCATGAAAATATTTCAACGTGCATAAAAGAAGGAACAGGAGAATATAAACAAAGTGTGTATCTACGAACGAATATTATTGAAACAACCCAACAAAGAAGAAGGAAGAGTAATAAGGATATCATCGAGTATAAAAAGAGAGAAAACAACAACGAGCCAATATAATATGTTAGCTTCCAGGCCCAATAGGTCCAAAATAGTGAGGGGACATGACGAAAATAAATAGATCCAAAATAGTGAGGGGACATGACGAAAATAATTATTAAAATGAAAAGGATACGAATCAAGTACAACCATAATGATGATAAAACAAACGAATTTGTTTATTAATATAAAATACTATGGAACAATGACTACCGCGAACAAAAATGTGGAAGAGTATGACAAGACTAAGGGAACATTGATTATCACAAATAATGTATAACCCAGGAGAACACCGATAGTAAGCAACAACTAACCAGAAGAAGAAAAGAAGAAGAAGAGGAAAGGAAACATACCATGAAGAATGAAGATAATGTATGAACAGTACAAGACATCAACATTCACAAGGTATACAAGGAACTAAAATTAATATAGTGACCGGAAGAAGTGTAATGATTATTCGAAGATCAACTACAAATAAACCAGTGTTTAGCATCATTTGAGTGATCACGAACAATAACAGTGAAAACTTAATATGAGTGTAACAACCTGTGATACGATAACCATTTTACCCCAAATAAACACCACAAACAATACAAGTGAAAATGTTTATAACGGAGAAAAATGATTAACCATTATAAGTGAAAGAATCCAAGATTGACTAGTTAAAATGCACAGACAATTAGTGTGACGAGTTTAATCAAGATTATAACACAACATAGATAATCATTAAGACCACCAAAAGAAATATGAGACAGAACAGTAAATTAATTGTTCATAGGGACTAATAATAAAAGCTTTGTAAGCCTTAAAATGAAATGTGCCTGAATGCCATAGCAAGACAGGACAAAATATAAATGAATTCCAGAACAAACAGTAGCGAATAAGCTAGTTTGTTAGGTATAAAACAATCAATGTACCAAAAACTAGGTGCAACCCACCAAGAAATGTAATATTATTAGACTAAGAATACCTGTGTTATTGTTTCAACAAATAGTGTAAACATGTGTATAACTTAATAATTAAACCATTGTAGTAGAATGCCATAATGAAATGGAAATAGTTGAGTCAAACACTGCATAAGAATATGTTGCACATTGTTGTCAGACAACTGACACATAACCTCACAGAAAGTGAACCTATAACATAAAATCATGTATATTAGTTAAACCAAGCAACTATCCACAAATGTTTCAAACAAAGAATAGTTAAGAATAATAATGCAAACCAATAAATACCATGTGTACTGAAATACACAGCAAATAAATCAGATTGAATATGATATCATAAAGCCAAATGAACAGAACCCCAATGTGACAAGATAGTTAGTCAAAAAGCATTATCAAAACTTATCAAAAGATTGTGGAAAATGTTACCAGTAGTTAGAGAAATGTCTAATACTGCTATGAGAACACATCACAAATATAATAGTAGTAGTTTAATAATTGAAATATTATAAACTAACTAACTGCACTTGTAAAACCAGATGCAAATAAACACTATACTATAACTTGGAGAGCTTTCAGATAACGAAAAGTTAATAAATACATTGAACCAACAATTGTACACTATTTTAATTACTAACATTATATCCCTTGTGAAATAAAAGAATTAAATAAGTGACAAAAAGGAGAAATGAGAACAGAAAGTATTTTGATCATACTATAAGTATATAAAACATAACATTTTTAGCAAAATAAAATGTGAACAAATGTAAATAAATGTACATATTAGTGTTAGGATGTCAAACATATGTAATAGGATAAGGAATAATAGCGTTACATGTAATTATAAACAATCGAACATGGTCGCTATGGACGCCATTAACAGATATTGTTTAAAATGTAAATATAACTATTTTATGTACTAACATGAAAGAGAAATGGACTCGAGATGTTTAGTAGTAAGTATTACAGTGTAATTGTAACGAAATATGGTGAAACAAACTTATTTATATTAAGAATCACCATATGAGTTTTTGAGATGGCTAAGTGAATTAATAATGAACGGATTTAGTGCTTGTTTAGACTTAAAATAAAGCCACAAGTGTCCACGATTTAATGCCACTACCCAACCGACAATACGACAAAAGATAAGAAAGTTATGACAATTATAAACTTTTCAATCATTTTGAGTATCCATGCATACGTCTCACATAATCTCGAACCCACGCTAAAAATTGTAAAAAATTAAAAGTTTTATTTGACCAAAGTGTTTTGGGGTTGAGAGTTTGACCTTCTGAACCAATCAAATAGCTTAAAATGACCAGACGAGAAAGAGACGCTTCGGCGAAGGAATCATTCGTTCTGCATCACTCACGACGGGAGGTCTACGCAAAAAGTCAGCAAGATAATTTTGAAATGTGCGCGTCACATACAGTAATACGTAAACAGACACTAACCTATACACCACAATATATTACCGAGTGTCCAGTGAATTAAGTGAACAGTGAAATAACACGACCAGTGTACAATAAAGGTCATGTTTTGTGTATTAAATCAGGGAGTACAATGCTTTAATTACTTTAAAGAAATTAATGAGAATAATAATTTTCGTTAATGAACGGGAAATATTGTTTTTGACTGCACTAGTCATAACGCTTGAGTGCTTAACCTATGATGGAAAATTATCAGAGCTTAATAAATAAATTGTAGCACAATGATTAATTCAAAAATAATTATTTTACAATTAAAGAATAATTAAGAAAGGCGGAATTAACTTAGATACCGCTCATCAGTGTATAGTATATAGTCGCTTACTTGACTAAATTTTTTGAATTAACAAATAATTATTTTCTTGTGCAAATATTTTAAATAACTGATAATTATACGTCAAATGATTTATAAATAGAATGTTTGTGATCATACCATTAAGAATTTTATAAATAACATACTTATGCTAAATAATGACTTACGTATACTAGGTAAACTAACCTAGAACTGATGAATATAATTTTGTCACAAAGAAACAATTCTGTTCTTGAATAATTTTACTGAAATGAAAGCTATAACAAGAGTTTTTTTTTCTAGATTTTTTCTCTTGCCAGTACATGGTTTTACTAATTAATGAATAAATAATAATAATATTTTTAACAGTGCAAATCCCAAAGCACGTGTTGACCACAACTGCTATATACGTTTGCATAGCGTACGATAGTACGATATATCTGTTATGGTACCGAGTTTTATAATTTTAAATTTTGTTCTTTTTTATAGTAATAGATAATTAAATATTGTTAATTAAAGTTACATATTGTAATCTGGTATCATGTATCTTCAAAGAACTCACTAATTTGGTAATATAACTGAATAAAGTGAACCTAACCTCGTTCACCAAAAACATTGTACCTTACAACAGTGTTACCAGCCTTGAGGTCAGAGATCTCAGGATTTGTTTAAATTGTTATTGTTTGTAAAAGATATTATTAATTGTTTTTAAAAGAGTTTATTGAATTTAATGATTGTGAATAAATCCTCAGTTTATTTATCAGTGGAAACAGAGTTTTGATTTCTATACAATAGAAAAGTAGTTTAATTTTTTCATGAATAGTTCTCTCATAAGGTGGCGGTAGTATTTGAATGACTGATATCATTCAAAGTGCAATTGAACATTTAATTCATTTGATTATTTATGTGCATTCTTTGTGATATTCAAAAGGAATATCTATGTATGTATGTCAAGTGTTTTTACAGTAGAAGAAGTCACCATCGAGAATATTGAAGACATCCACATATGGTAAGTGGGGAGGTTGACACAGTGAAGTGATAAATACTCTTTTAAAACACAAACTTTAAACGTGAACACTCATTCAATTTTAATAATCAACAACTATAATAATAATAATAATAATAATAATAACACCTTTAAGATTTAAATAACCATTAACGTTGTAAATTCTGTTACAACGTGGCGCCCAACGTGGGGCTTCAATTGATAATACCCCAATATCAATAATCTATTATAACCGATAGCCTCACCGACCAGTAGTTTGGAGCACAGTCCCGAACGTAGCTGGCGGACGTTTTGACGAATACTACCACGTAGTTGGCGGAAGAGGAATTGTCAGTTCAAGTGTTCTATCGGATCATCACTCGAACAGAAATAAACAAAGTAGGTCTCGGATATTTTGCTACAAGGTAAACGAATATTCCTTGGTACTGTGCATGCGCTGTGTTGCTAGAGAAACCAGTTTGCGTCGAACGTTATCAGGCATATCAGAGGATATCAGGCACTCGGAGGTTAATTTGGGAAGAGTCCTCGCAAGGGAAGACTAGTAGTACGATTACAAGGTTATGGCAGTGCCAGATCAGTTATATTATAGGCGCCACTAACGCAGAACGACATAAGTCGTGTCAAAGCAGAGGAAATACATTATTCACTGAGCGGTCAAGGTCTACGGAGAGAATGAAGATATTCGAGTGGATCTAGGGATATTTTAGTCTCATGGTAAAACGTGTTTGGAAAGAGAGAATGCCGTAATCGATAGGACACATTATTATAGGCTCGCAGGTTGATGAAGTATCGAAAGATCAAGGAGATAATCGGTAGGTATAATTGGACACGCAACTGATCCTTGATGGGAAAAGAGAAGAGTTTATCGTGTACGCATTTAATGTCAGAAGAAAACACACACAACAAACTTTGGGCATTCATTACAACACAATACATAAGTATACATAATGCATTACACAATAACATAAGTTGAACCATCGGATCAGTACTCTATTACGGGAGCGATGAAGCTGCCATGAGATCAGCGGAGCAGATAATTAGTGTTCCGATGACACAAACCAGTTTACTCTGTGTTCGAGGCAACAAGTTTCAGCCAAGTGAATTATCCGGCCAGCAAGTTGTGTTGTGTTGTTTTGTCTTGGGTAGAGTTAATAAAGTTGAAACAAGCTAGCTGAGTTTGCGTTATCGACCTCGGATCGCCGATAACAGTACATTAGCAGCGCACATAAACAACCACGGTGTTGATTTTCTTAAGAGAATCTGCGTTTGACAGCGCCTTACAGGACAAAGGCTTGATGCCGTGGATACAAAATTGCTTACGTTAATGTCGGCTAGAAAAGTACAGCTACAGAAAACAGAATTACAGACTTCACTATATGGTCGCTTGTAATGGCTACATCCTGATGGCATACACGACACGTCTCCATTAACACAGGAATTCTATGGTGTATTTAATATGCCGCATTTAAGTAATTTAAATATGTATACTTTAATATTCTGTTTTATTAGAGCAGATATAAACAAACATTAATTATCAGCTCACTCATTGATCCATTAGAGACAGATCATACTTTAATAATATTGGTACAATGTACCGCATCTCTGAGTGCGTACGTGACTTCTGGCGCGCGAGGCTGTTACAGACTTTTATAGATCATTCTACTCGGAAGAATTACGTAATGCCCTTTCGAGAGTCACTCGACTATCCAACCGGCATCGAGCCCCGCTATCTCACTACGGCGCAAGGCGGCTGAGACATAAATACTGGGTTTGGAAGCGGTCCAGTTCAGGTATACCTGACGATTTTATCGAGAAGTGATCGATACCTGTTGTTTGTCGTTGTTGTGATCGTTGTGCAAAAGTGAAATAAGGTCATATTTATTGTAATGTTTGGAAACGTTCAACTTGAAATATTGTATAAGAGTGATTGTGTTGATTTCAAATTGTTATTTGTGACGAACAGTGCCGGATCTACCACAAGACCGACTAGGAGGTGGCCTTCGGCCGCGGACTAAGAGGGGGCCGCAAGCTACCAGATAGCTAGTTTTTTTTTTTTTAACAGAAGTGTTTTTATAAAAGTAGGAGGCACTTTGATTTACTTAAGTATGATTTTTTGAAATTAAATGATCAATTTTTGTTAATAACACAAATGGATGACAGTTCTTATTTAAAAATTGCGCGCTTATTTTTAGGACGTTGGAATCCTTGAAAACTAATCTGCGCTTGCGAATTTTGAACGTCCGCTATAGTGCCCCCGAATCTATACAATCATTGTACCATCCTTGATTGTTATCATTGTTTATCTGCGTTGTGAGTGGACGGTTTGCGATTTGAGGTTAGGTTTTTATTTTGTTTTGAATGTAAAGAAGGTTTTTTGGCTTTGTGTGGTGGGTAGCGTGTTGTTTCGTTGATATTTATTAGTGTGAAAACTTTATGAACATAGAATTGAATCCGTACACCAAACGTATTAATCATGAACATGAACATAAACAGTCACACGGCTAGTGGAGCCTACAAACGTAAGCTAAAAAAAATTAAAGAGGAAGCTCATTCGGAAACAATAAAAAACACTCAAAAACTAGATCAATCTTTTAATACTACGTCAGTTTCTAATGATAGCTCTGCAGTTAAATGTGTATCAGAAACTGACTTCAATGTTCCAAGTATTTCTGCAGCAGAGGTTGCAGACGATTAGAGCAGAGGTTGCAGACGATTAGACCATTAATAAGCCCGTGGACAATTTAAACATTGAAGGGAATCAAAATAATTTAAAAAGTATCTTAGAAAAATTTAAAGTACATACATTGCTTCAAAGTCACAGCCGGATGGGAGGGGGGCGCTCAGAAAACTTGCTCTAGGACCTCAAAAATCTTAGATCCGGTACTGGTGACTAACTAAAGTTGGTAATTAGTGACTTCATTGGTGTCTGTTATTCTGTTTCCACTGTACCACATGACAGCTTGTGTGACCGTAATAACGTTGCAGGAACCTAGAAGTACTGATATGCATATGACCACCTTGACAGATTTGGAAAAGGGGTACGACAGCTTACCAGAATCAAAATACGGTAGGCGATAAGAGGAGATGTGGATTATCATGTTGACTACGTTGTATGAAAATACGTCAGGGTGTATAAAAATGGGAAATAAAATAGTGCGGAGTATAATGATAAGCAAGGAACCTCGGTTCAAACAAGGATGTGATTTTTTCCCAATTCTGTCTAACTTATGATTCGAACAAACACTAGAAAACTACAAGAAATGCTGCAGCAAGAATGGGAATATAAATTGGAGACAGTGCTCTACTCTCCAACTATGTACTCTTCGACTTTCGAAAAATTTCGTTGAAACCACCCAAAACTAAGAAGACACGGAATATACGGCCCATGAAGATTAAAGAGAAACAGTAACGACGGGAAAAGCGCAAAATGTGTGCAGAGGAAAGACGACGAATATCCAGACTCCGAGACACACTTTACAAATCTAGGTTCAATTTTGGACAATGCAGGTACATTTTGTTAAGACACCGAAGCCTGAATAACAATGTGAACAAGAGTGACTAAAGATCTCTGCGTAGTCTTGTGGAATAAAAATATTATCAGTATATTGAAAGGAATTTTCCTGTATTGTATTAGGAAATTAAAAGAACCTATTCTGTATTATACTAGGAGTTTCTATAAATTTTTATAAAGTATGAATAATTTATGGTTTATATTTAATTAAAATGCGTTTAAGTATATTAGTCTACATTAATTAATTTTATTATTAACGAGTATTAAAACTCTTACGACAGATTTTGATATGACGCTACCATGGCCGGCGCGGCGTCAGTATTGTTCAATGTAGCGTTAGCCGGGCTGTAACGGCGGCAGAATGTGGCCTCGTGTGGCGAGGGCGAAACGTCGGTAGTCAACATCTTTAGACCACGCCGTAACAGACCGGCTAACGCTACTTTGAACAATCTTACGCCAGATATTAGAGTGAAAACTAAATTAGTATAGATGAACTACAGTATATGTCTGCAGCTGACATGAGAGGATCATGTGCGGAATAAAGAGATTTGGAGACGGAAGGGAATAACGTGCTCCATTACAAGAATGGTGAAGGTCAGAGCTCTTCAATGGTATACTTGCAGACAAATCGTGACGTCCTCGCCTCACTCCACCGACAGCTCGCTCGCTCGATCGCTTCCAGCAACTGAGGACGTTATGTTTTGTCTGTAACTATATAGGAGTTTGCAACGGATGCCAGAACGCAGTGTTACATAAGCCAACGGAGTGTAGTGTTGCAACGGATGCTCCTAGATAGCGTCCATTGGCAAGTATGCACAAACAGAAAGATAGCAATATTGATACTGATTTACAAACATACAGGACAGGAGTGATGCAACATACACGACTGCAAGCTGGCAACTGGAAAGATCGCGCTTTATGACAGTTGAAAATGGCTAAAACTTAAGCGAAAACTGTCACAAACTGCAGTATTATCTTTTGATTTTCCGTGTGTCAGGCCGAGGTTAGTTGTTGGATGTAGTCTTCTGGCAGACGTTTGGTATTACGGCTACTTCTCCAGATGTATCCGTCTGAAGTAGTATACTCCCAGCAATTGAATTCGACTTCAACACCTGCTAAATAAAAACGAACAGAAGGTCATGATGTTCATGAGGGTCACTTGTCATGAAAAGTTTAGAAGAACTGAAACTTTATTTACAGTACCTGATCAGTATTCACTGGATTATCTAAAGCAAACAAAAACTACATTCTACTTTGACGTGTGTATCAAGATTAGAACGCCTTGCAGTTCTTCTTCGCCTTCTACTAACTTTAGAACGAATACCATTGTTTCATAGGACGTCCAATACATCTTTTTCCTTTTGGTTTAAGATTTACAACGAATGTCGGAAATGTATCACATCCATTCCCTGTACGTAGGTGTTTCTATGTTCTTCAGTTCTATGGAGAATGCTGCGTAGTTGCAGACCTGAATACTTCATTTTTAATATGGTCTCTCTATGAGCCTCCGGTAATCCCCCCATGAAAACGCATTTCTGCTCCTGTTTTCTGTTCCTGTTGATTCATGTTTTTAAGCTTATACATTTTATGCTAAGGCGCGGTTACTCCGTTATTATAAAAAAATATAGTTTACATAGTTTAAAACAAAATGCCAATTAAGAATGACTCAAAGCAAGAATCCGTCCATTGCAAAAGATAAGCAGAAGTTAAACGTCTCTGTAATAAGAATTACTGTAGAATAATTTGCATACTACCTTGAAGAGTGTTGCACGTTTACGCTAAAGAATTTATCAAGGAATCCTCTTGCAAATTTGAATGGGATAAGAATAAGAGTGAATGGATATTCGCTGCATTAATGGCCACAGTACTGGCTACTTTAAACTGTCCAACAATGTTACTTTTTTAGTAGAAAAGTGAAGAGTTAAAATGGTCTTGCCGTGATAGTACGATATGGAAATGAATCTAGTACAAGTTGACAGTTTTTTGTGACCGGTTCGTTTAGCTGTAACTCTCTTTGCTCCAGCTGCCACCTCATCCTTCTCCTACCTAAGGACCATCAGAACCACGCAACCTCCTCCACCGATTCGGGTCAAATTCTTGATGACCCACCATAATGAAGTCTTCCATTGTTACTTCTTGTCACCACCATCGAAAGTTGACCTTTCTTCCTTCCTCGCACGCTGACCACGCTGCTTGCTGCTCGTACGCCTATAACCGGCACAGAGGAAGTCTGCCTCGCGAAGAGCGGCCGACGCCTCAAGCTGTCGTCTGACTTGCTTCCAGCAACAGTGCCATACACAAAAGTCTTCTCCTCCCCGCTATCTAGCGAATGTTCGTGTTGGCGGTTGTCCAGTCCAGTTTTAGGCACCTGTCTTCTGAACCAGCACTATCTATCATCTGGCACCCATTGGGCTCGACCCCGATGCTGCAATCAACCCACGGTGAAAAGACACACCGGTGAAATAATGCAATTCAATGCAATGGACAGTTTCGTTGAAACAGAAGCAGCTGAAATCAAGGAAACTTTGAGGAATCTATTTGTATAGCTTACATGTATAGCTTTCGGAACCTTTATTGACACGAGTTTTTATATATCTTTTGCCAGTACCAGAGGTTTGATTCTTTGTTTGGAAGATTAGGACAAGGACTAATGTTCAGTTCGGTTGTCAGTCGCTGGGAGAGCGGAATGGTAAACAGAAGACCCATTGATGTTGAATGCCCCAGCTAAAGTCCAAATCCTTCATAAGAAGAGGACCACCACGGCCCAATAGTCTGAAAAGTTATTTTACTGAAATTAACTATTTCTATTTTATCCATTAATTTAGTTAAATTACATTAAAATCTCTTTGCTAGTTTTGTACGAGTTGTGTTTAAAACTTTTTGTAACTGTCAATAAATTTAATGTAACTTTCTTAGGATATGTTCGGATTATCCTAGATCGCGCTTTCAAGCTTCCGGTGTACTACGAACCTCGGAAGACAGTAGGGCGGAATGGCTACTTAGCGGCGTCGTCGTTGTATCGACGACTATTAAATGAGAAGGAGGGTGACAGTCGATCGTAAATTCTCAATTCTACAGACGTCGTAATTGAAGCGGAATTGCTTACAGTACCGGCTGTATGCTTAGTGCCTGACATTAAACACTCCGATAGAGTGAATTTAATTCAGCAGAACATAAATAGTTCACCTTTTGTAATCCTTTGCTGTCAGGAAAATTTATCATTCCTCCGTTTAAAAGGGCAGACTAATACAAATCCCCGCGGGGTTTCCCTATCAGCGGTCGGTCGGTCTCGCCGATTATTACCACGTAAATTGTGTGTGTGTGTGTGTGTGTTGACATTCTGCTACCGTGCGGGCGAACAACGTCCATTTATTTGTTATTATTAATTTATGTAATCGCAACACAATGATGAAAATTTATTACCGTCCGTAGATTGAATATCGATCGTTTCCTGGAACTACGAGATAGCGAACGGTTAAGCGCGGTGCATTCACTCTATTGACGACGACAATAACGAATCGTATTGTGACGATACTACCGACGACGTAGCGAGTACAATAACGCCCTACAAACAAGCTCGTTTCAACGTGAGCTTACTGTACAGTACAATAAAATAACGAGAATTCATCGGCTATTTTTGAGAGTTCAAGTTTCACTGAGCAAAAAATAATTCTCAATAACTTTCAACAACATACTGTTACGACGGACAACCGGATCGTCGTACCGTACAGTGGAAACAAAATAGAGACACCAATGAAATCACTGATTACCAGCTTTAATGAGTCACAAATAACGATGTGAAATCATCAAGTTACTCTCGTACAATAATTCAAGTTAAATTTGTTCACACGCAAAATAACGTCACAATAACACAATATGTCCGTACTAATTATAACACAATAATCAGTTTCTACTAATCCTCAACAATAACTCGATCCGCACTAAAGAAATCGTCCACTGTAACTCACTGACAAAGCAAGCCGCTGTTGCTTTTAAAAGTCGCGCAGAGGTTCCAGAATAACTTTCCATCCTTTTGGCGGCGTGAACGTAAGTTGCGTATTACAAATGCTCTCGAACAGTCCGGAAGGAACTATCTGCGGCTTTGATTGAAACGGCTAGCTAACCTGCTCGGCTAGCCGAGAGACGGGTGGAAGAATGCTCACGACTCTTCAAGAGCGTTCTGTAATAATCGTTTCAATATTTTATAACCTTCTCGTCTTTTGAAAGTGATAAATTATCCAAAGTCTCCGTAGAATGTCAGACTTTAAAGTAATTAAACACACATAGATACTGGTTTACGACATTTAACGATCATTATATTACACATATATAATATTCTATAACGATAAGACAAACTGACCTTGTCAAGAGTGTTGAGCAGTAATAAGAATGTCAACTATTAGGAGCTTCGCTCTAATTATAACACAGTAATCACTTTCCACAATTACTTGATCCGAAATCTACAATCTCTCCAGGTATAGGCTAACTGACTCACTAAGCCGCCCGCTGTAGCTTATACGCGTATAGGTCCCGCAGGTGTTCCAGAATAATGTTTGCATTCTGTTGGCGGCGTTCCAGCATAATTTGCCTAGTTAAGAGTTCTTGAGTGTGCAGAGACACTGCGCCTGCGCCTGCCGACTGCCGACATCTCTAGAGCGTCACGTAATTGGCGTAGCAATAGGCCTACGTATAATCCGTGTGGCGAGGATTATCGACGGATGTAACCCGAACAGCAAAAAATGCAACAATTGAAATACGCCGGATCACAAATCATGGGGAGTCACTTACTGTGGTGTTTGACTATTTTGTTTGGTCAGTTCTCTCCATTATTTTGCCTGTAACTCAACTCAGAGTTTAAAACCAATGGAGACTGTAGGGAATTAAATTTTCTGCAACTTTTATTTGAAATATTTATGCATAAGCTTTAACATTTTTCGAAATCGCACCACTTGAAGAAGTGGTGAAAGATTGTTGAAACTTCAAAAGGCTATAATTCCATTAAATTATGTCATAGAAAATACAATAAACAAACAAACAAACAATTAGCTAAGGAAATTAACTACGTTTTTTAGTCTGAGTCGTAAATATAGTCTGAGAACAAAAGATAGAATTTCTTAAGGTACTTTTGAAAAACGCATTTTTACCCTTTTCAACCCCCACTATACGTCAATATCCACAGCTTCCTAATTTTTCTCTTTTAAACTAATTTTTTGTCTAATTTGCTATACTAACTAGGTTGTAACGCCGATAAAAGAAGAATTAGACCATTGCTCAAAACGAATTGTAGTACCCTTTTTTTGTAAGAGTAGTAACTAAGGGGTTTTAATTTTTTATAGAATAAGGAAAACGTTTTAACGAAAACACATTAGAATTTTCGAAAAAACTCTTTAAAACATTTCAATCAATAATACATTCGGTACATGAAATCTTGGAAATCTGTGTATAAGCTAACATACTTACGTATGTCTTTGTGCTTTTCTCTCTTACTTGTGTAAGAAAATCTTTAATTAGATTTTAAAAATATAAAAAGAAATTGCTTTCAGCCATATCATTAAGACTCAGCGGAGTCAATAGGAAACAGCAACAGTAGGATAATGATTTTGTCTATACTACTGTATGTGCTCTCTCTCATTCAGAGTATGCCGGTCACACAACGGAAACATGACAAGTGAAGGGTCGCTCTCACTCTATTATCGAAGGACAGTATAATGTGGTGGTGGTGGGGGGCAAAAGATGGTGGTTAGAGTCAGAGTGTGAGCTTTGAACTTGACACTACGTTTCAACCCGACGAACTAATTACATTGTCTTACTATCAACAACCCTTCTGTTACTTAATACAACCACTATGATGACGCTCCAACTTCAATCTATCTTATACATTACATTCTTTGCGATTAGCCGGTTTATGCTCTCTCTCTCTCTCTCTCTCTCTCTCTCTCTCTCTCTCTCTCTCTCTCTCTCTCTCTCTCTCTCTCTCTCTCTCTCTCTCTCTCTCTCTCTCTCTCTCTCACACACACACACCAGAACATATGAGCATCTTTATATGTGAAAACAGAAAACACAAAAAAAAATTCGAGTTTTTTCTGATATTGTCTATACATTGATACTCTTAAGCAGGGGTATCAATCCGGCCCGCGACGGGTCGTTTTCCGGCCCGCGGCAACTCGGCCGATGCTGCGTGCAGTTTTTAAATAGATCGTTAAAATACTTCAAATATTATAACATTTTACTAAATAACTAAACAAGAAGTAAGTATAAAATCAAAGTACAGTGCTAACTTGACAGACGAACACTTGAAATCCATTCTAGTGATAGGAGCATCAAACTTTGACCCACAATGGACAGACATTATATGTCAGAAGCAACTCCACACACCGCATACGTACATAAGAAAGGCAAAAAAATACATAAGAAATATCTTTGAATGTTATTTTTTCCTTACTTTTATTTACATTATTTTGAATAAATGAATTTGTTTTCTTTGGATAAGTCTGCTTAATTTTTATTTAAATAAATACCTGATTTATTGACTTGATTATTTCGCAAACTTAAAACAAAATAAGTTTACAATGTGTGTGTGTGTGTGTGTGTGTGTTTGGCCCGCCTGCCTTCCAAGATTTTCCAACTCGGGCCTCAAGTGGAAAAGTTTGGAGACCCCTGTTCTTAATTATGTGAAATACTGACTTTTCTAAAAAAAAAGCGGAAAAGCTTTTGATCGCGTTTGTGTTTTGTTTCAGTAATATCAGTTTGAAAATAATAGTAATAGTAAAAATCCATGATAAAATTAACGCTATGTAACAAAATAAACGTTTTTCATCATTCGGTGAAATGATTGTTTAAAAACAATGAGATTATGAAATGAGATTATGACCGACATATATACGAACTACATTGACTATGGTACTCTGTATAGACCAAGTTCCAGGTAAATAACATTGTACAAAATGTAAATATTAAGTAATAACCATTTTCATATAATAGATCTGTTATCTATAATGTTGTGTTATAAAAGTTTGTAACCCTTTAATGTAAGTTGATAAATGATTTCTGTTATCGTGTGCATAATTGTCTATATTATATGAGGATGATAGTGTAATAAAAATGGTGAGTGTTTTAGAGCGCCAATCGTGGACAATGACAAGTGAGAGGGAGAGAGAGAGAGGGAGAGAGAGAGAGAGAGAGAGAGAGAGAGAGTAGATTGCGGACTCTATTTTGCCGCATTTTCATTACGTGGGATAATGTCGTTTGAGTGTCTTTTCCACACTAAATTTTTGTGCAGAAAAGACAACGATTTTTGGATTCTTCTTCTTCTTCTTCTTCTTCTTCTACTTCTTCTACTTCTTGTTCAGGCTGTTGATCTTACGATCCCTTGCGCATTCTTTGGTCCGACCTTCTTTTCTTTGGTCTTCCAGTATTCCGCCATCTTTTCAGATTATAAATCAAAATGTTTTTTGGTATCCTATTCTTATGCATCCTTTCAACATGATCTGTCCAATCCTGTCTGTTTTGCTTTATCCTTTCGTTTAGGTTGTAGGCTATATTCCAAAGATGTTTCTTATATCATATGAAAAATATATTGTACTAACCGTCTGTGACTTCTCGTATGATGTCCTTTCTTATTGCGACATGTTTCGAGACACTTGTCTCATTTTCAAAGCATAAAATATTTAGCACATATCATTCACTGATACACTTGTCAAACGTTAAAACCATAAATAGCACAATTTAACATATAAACTATATACTTTTTGTAACATGAATCGGGCAAACAGTGTACACTGCGCAGCGACCCACCGCGCATTAACCGCAAATGATTCTTGTTATCTTAGTATCTCAACGCGGTGTCGTACAATATATTAGATTTGAATAATAACTGGTCGTTCAAGATGTGTGGCTTGGTACTACTGTCCCTGAACGCTTTGTACACCTCAAATTCCTCGAGTGCGTTCATATAACGTCCTCTACTACAAAAGTGGAGGGGTTTTAAATTGGTTCCGAAATC
Organism: Magicicada septendecula; assembly: GCA_034769895.1. Lineage (NCBI taxonomy): Eukaryota > Metazoa > Arthropoda > Insecta > Hemiptera > Cicadidae > Magicicada > Magicicada septendecula. The sequence continues at coordinate 87,788,708 of CM068371.1, read as the reverse complement.
GGTGTAATTATGATTTTCATTAATAAGATGTTTGGCGAATTTTGATTTGATGGTATCATAGTTGCGACAGATAGTGGGTGGTTTGTGTTCGTTAAATCTTTTGAGGAAACCACGGCCCGTCTGGCCCACATAGAAAGCGTCACAGTCATTGCATGACAATTTATAAACGCCCGTTTTATTCTCAAGGCAAGTGGATTCGTGGGTGCGAAGATTATTTAAGATATTATTTGTAGTCTTGTAAGTGACTACAATATCACTGTTTTTGTTTATGAGTGATTTTAAAATGTTCGGCATAAAATTGGTGTATGTTGCGGTGATATATTTGTGTGGTTTTTTCTCCCATGCAGTCATTGATAATAAAATGTTCCTTTTCCTGTTTTCATGTTTCTTGAGAATGTTGTTTACGACGTTGGTATTGTAACCATTTGCAACCGCGATGCATTTGATGGTATTTAACTCGTTACGAAAATCTTTGTTATCAAGGGGCAAAGATAAAAGTCTATGTATCATGCTGTGAAACGCAGCCATTTTTTGCGATATGGGATGAAATGATGTGGCATGTATCACGGTGTCTGTCGTCGTTGGTTTTGTGTATATATTAAAATTTAATTTATTGTTTTTTTTTTGTGATTGTCAGATCTAAAAAGTTTAGTTGTCCATTGTCTTCATGTTCCAAGGTGAATTTCATATGTTTGTTAATATTATTTAGATAACTGTGTAATCGATCAATCTGCCGCTGTGTACCCTTATAAATTAAAAACGTGTCATCGACATATCTACCATAAAATATAATATTGTTGCTATGTATAATCATTATGTAGATTAATGATTCTACCATAATATAAATGTAGAATCATTTGCGGTTAATGCGCGGTGGGTCGCTGCGCAGTGTACACTGTTTGCCCGATTCATGTTACAAAAAGTATATAGTTTATATGTTAAATTGTGCTGTTTATGGTTTTAACGTTTGACAAGTGTATCAGTGAATGATATGTGCTAAATATTTTATGCTTGAAAATGAGACAAGTGTCTCGAAACATGTCGCAATAAGAAAGGACATCATACGAGAAGTCACAGACGGTTAGTACAATATATTTTTCATATAGTTAACGGACACGTGGCTTGATACTAAAACAGGTTTATTCCTACTAAAATATCTTATATCATCATTTCTCAGCCGGTCCCTCCGTGATACTCCGAGTACTGACAGTAAAAATCTCATTTCACTAGCCTGTATTTGGGTCTTTGCGTTCAGTGTCCAAGTCTAACTGCCATAAAGGCCGCATTGCACTGTCATAATTTTATAAAATTTCAAAAGACTATCTTTTCTGGCCTTATTTGGAAAAGAACTTAGTAAACTGACGAAAACGTGTACTTTTTTCGGAAAATTCAAATACTCGTTAAAAAATTATTCACGTTTTGAAGTAACTGCTTTCTTGGTAATTAAAAAGTTACTGTATTCTTGAAAACAAGGGGCCTCGTTCGAGAGTGGAATCAAACACCTAATATTAATCTGAACAGGTTTTTATGTTCGTCAACTTTCATTACCCCTTTACATTAATGCCAAACACAATATTGCGTATAAGTCATAGAATTTTAATTGGCATTTGAATGTGCTCTTCATATTCTTTAGCCGTATCGAACGTAGGGCGGAATTCTCTTATGTTTCTGCCATACAGTCTGGCTGAATCTATTTCACTTTGAATTTTAAAGGTTTCCTCTCAAATTGATTTTCAGTGTACGTCGGATTGGTACCAGTTTATGATGTGATTTAAACAACTTACTCTTTGATGGATTTGAGTATCAGAACACAGTGTTACTGTTCATTTCAGATTACATAATGTTAACTGGACAAACAGCCGGTGTCGCCGATACGCGAGATATACGGTGTGAACGTAAAATTATGCTAAGGTTTTAACATGAATTATTAAATCGGAGAATGAAAAACGTACAACGTAAATTAAATTGAAGAACAACTTGAAAAGTTTTTTGTGGGTTTTGCGAAGTATAGGGTGTCCTATGAAGAACACAAGATTTGAATTGTGCGTAATTAACGTTCTGTTATATTGGCCACACTGAACATTTTGTTATATCCTCATGTTATGATTAATAGTTAAGGAGCGTTATACGAAACGACAACACGATATTGTGATGAAAACACTACAAGTACGGCGAGAAAGTTCGCAAAATGCACCTTATCCAGTGGCGTATCTAGAATTTGGCTTTGGGAGTGGGGTCTGGGGTCGGGTCGGCTTCATAAAAAATAAAAAACAGTTAAGACTAATAAACATTACTATTAGTCTTACAGTGGCTGAAAAACGCGTGATAACATCGTGAAATCAGTTCCAATAAAGTAAACGGTAATAACATAATAAAAATACTTGTTATTGAAACACTGTTCAAAAATTATTGACTGAATTGGTTTTCCGGTAGCCTATTTCATATTTCAAACGTATACCCTAATGCTGTGTAATAAATCGATTCATATATTTAAAAAAGAGCTAGCTTACTATATTAGCGTAGACAGCTGAAAAATAAAATAAAACAACCTAGAAATTAAGAGCTTAACAAAATTTGTAAACTTTTTCGACCCTCTGGTTAACACGCCCTCACCTATTCGGCCAACAAATCAGAGGCCGTTTAAGAAATAAGATTGTGGTCATTGAATTCTCGGGCGTTGTCTTGGTAGTTGGTATTTTGTAAACATCACCATCGTGAGAGAGGGAGTGTTGGTATATGATATCGTCTCGTTTAACACAACGACTAGCCGGAGTCTTGTGACCGAACACTACATGACTTATTGTTTGAGAGGCGTGGTTGAACTCTCATGTTTCTGTTAACAAATTGCAAATAATTTCTGAGCTCAAGGTGAAATTGAACCGCATGTGTACGAAAAGTTCATCGAAAGAGGAACAGTTTATTCTCTAATACAGTCGAATACAGTCGTATTGTGTTGCGCAATTAATCGCAGTAAGTTTACTTTGAAATAAAATTAAAATATCTGTAAAATTTAATAAATGTTGATTCTCGAACACTCTGTTTTGATATATAAATATTGCGTTCCTTGTGGTACAAAGAACATATAAACGTGAGCTCCGTATGAGGTGGTTCTGCATGCACCTAATCTGTAATCAGTTATCTACCGTACACGACAAAGAACATCAGTAGTGACTGATGACAGGCTCTACCGCTTCCCTTTTCGCTGTTCTGAGTGTTGTGTGCTACGATTTAGTGTATATAACTTGAACACCATTTGCTTCAGAACACCCATACTCGAAAATCTACACTTTTTAAGTCTAGAGAGCGTGGAGATTCCATTTCTCCTCCCAATGCCACATCAAGATAGTCTCTAAACTAGTTTAGCATAAAGTTCAAAAGCCACATAAACTTCTTGGAACACCACGTGGCTAACTTTCATTAGCGTCAAGGCAAACATCCTAAGGATATCGAGATGTTTTTGGGGTGTTACTGTTTGTTTTGAAAAGGAAAACTGACTAATCACAGATCTTTAGCTAGGGGGTACCATATATTACATTTAGGGGTATTAATTGCATGTTCATCTCTGTACTATCTTTCGCATTATCCATGACTCGCTTCCATAAAGAAGAAGAAGCATAGGGACAGCCATTGCCTTGTAAAACTTAAACTGAGTATTTTTCCGCGTCTTGTTTTTTAGTGTTTTTCTTATGGTTCTTCTTATTGTCTATGTTTCTATTGTTCTCATATGATATATCATACCCTAGGTAGCTAAAGTGAGAGACTTGTTCATTAGTTGGTTGTTAATTATTATTTTGGCTCTTACAGGATTGTTTTCCAGGAAAGCCATCACCATCGTTTTGCTTGTGGAAATTCTTTAGCTATATTGAATCGAACACCATTGTAAATTATGTAGCGCTCTTTGCAAATCATTTATCGTGGTATCTATAAGCAGCAGCGTATTAACAAATCCTTTAGTCCTAGAGAAATACCTGTTGATGGGTAAACTCTCTCCTACCTCCGAGTGACATCGTCCAAACGTATATTAAACAGCGTTGGAGAGAGACTGCAGCCATGTTTTACACCTTGATTTATACTGTGACGATTTAAATTGTAACAGTAATCGTAAAATAAAAAAGGAAATTAAAAATTAAGTTTGCAAGCGATTAAGCAATTTTAATCTCACTATAATACTTAAAACCCCTGTATGTACTCAGTATGAGAATAAGAAGTAATTAAGAAGTCCAAAGAAAAATTAATAAAAAGGCAAATTGTAAATAGTTATTATTGTCATATTTAACCCTTTGCTTGTTATCAGGCGGTGACCTGTTAATTCCGGACTCGACATGTCTACCGAGTCGTCTGTAATTTAGGATAAGATAAAAATCATAATGTTAATAATTAAAAAATCTGAAGACACAGATAGACGTTAAAATAACTCACTAAAATTGTATATGTTTATTAAGGCATAGTTTTTGTAATTAAAAGTGTTAACTTAAATATAGATAGGGACTATATTCTCGCGGAGTAGTTGCCCCTCTCTTTTGTTAAGAACCAGTCGAAGCGGGCAGAAAAACTCTCTCTCGCTATGTTGACCTCACAGAGTGCAGACGTACGAGCGAAAGCTTTGATAAAATGTTGTTAGTTTGTTTGTTTAATTTAAATGTAGTTTAGTAACTACCACTGCTAAAAGTGTGTGACTTGTACCATTAACTATAAATATGTGGTAACAAGAAGAAATAATATGTAACAACAAAAAGTAAGAGTGTTAAGCAACATGACGACTCCCTTCAAGAAGTAACTCACATTTCAACATCATTCCTGAAGATGTGATTTGCAGGAACTGCTTCAAGACACGTATACCCGGCAGAAGACGCTGTTTAGGACATCCGAGAATCTACATATACTTACACCTAAGAAGCTTCAATCTCCTCTGTGAACTTTCGACACATTATTGACGAAGACCCGACTCAGATGATGACGGCGCGTACGAGGATTCCCAAGACGGACACCCCAGGACGAGGTTTCTACAATCCATTCTAAAGGTGACTCGATAGCCTGTCTATCGAGAGTTAATAATATTTGTTATACTACACACTTCCAAAAGAGACTTTTCAAAGACAATTAATTTAATGTAAACATTAAAAGAGTAAATCTAAGAGTTTACTGTAAAAACTCAAACATCATACGTTGTAACGCTTTATATAGTGATGTATCTTATTATTATTCCAAGTAATAGTACCATTCTTCAAATGGTTAAAGAAGTCTTGCAAGCTAAGATAATGAATTGAATATTAATAAAAGTCTTTACTATCAAATACAGAAAGTTAACCCGGATCCGAGGTATAGCAAAATAGAGTCAATTTGATCCCAAAGTTTTATAAAAGAATTTTAATACTTTAGTTTAATTAGTGATGTCATGGGATCTGGCAGTAACAGTTGTTAAATAAAGAGAAGTCGTCTTGTTACACACAGAAAATGAGTGCGTAAATCAGTACAATACCTTCCCTTGTTTCCTTACACAGTTAGTAAGTAATTTGTTCAGTTAATTTGATTTGAATACAGTTCGTTACAACGTAGGCAGCCCATGTAATTGACAGAGGTCAGTTAAGATGGGTTCCCTGGATTTGTAACGCGGAAATACGTTACAATACGTAGAAATTCTACGTATCCTATGAAGATGGAACAGGTCACCAATGCCTAATCCTTTCTGGGGAGGAAGTAGAAGAAGAAGAAGAAGAAGAAGAAGAAGAAGAAGAAGAAGAAGAAGAAGAAGAAGAAGAAGAAGAAGAAGAAGAAGAAGAAGAAGAAGAATTGCGTGTTCAGTAAAGATGCGGAACACGCGTCAGCTCGGATTCTTAAAATGTGTCTGAACATGTCATGAAAAATCGTGAAAAACAACCTCGACACTGAAAATTAGACGATCTAGAAAGCTGTCCATCAGTTTCATGCATGAAATCGACGACAACGTCGAATCATTCCCAGTTATCAATACCACGTATCGAGCCCACATTGACCTTGGTCAGTGGAGATATAAAGGAGATATACTGACCCTTTAGGCGTATCCCAGATGTCGGCGGCGGGGTCGTAGGCGGTACACGAGTGCGGCACTTTGCCCACGTCCCTCACGGTCAGCGTCATCCGCTTGTGGAACTTTAGCTGGTTGACGGCCTCGTCGTGCGTCACGTCCAGAAACGACTGCCCGTTCACCTCCAGTATCTGGTCTCCAATCTGTAACAATCATACCAAGCGTATCATTACATATATTTACGTACTAAACTGTATTTCTATAATGTGTTGCGATTTTAATCTGAGAAATGTTTGTTGTTACAAAAGTACATTAGGATAAGAAAATTGGGATCCTAGGATAAGTATAAAATCCAATTCAATCCAATCAATAGGTATTATTGATGTGTGAGGCTTTCGCGGCCGGCGCGGCGTCAATGCCTTGCCGGGCTACACAGCCGTTTTACGTGCATAGAGTAGCAAAAGGCCCTAACACTGACCAAGTTATCGCAGTCAGTAAATAATATGTATTATTGTTGCCAGTAAGTACATTAAGGCAAGTATTCACCACTAAAATTAAAATTAAAATTTTGAAGCAAAAAAAAAATAAAAATTGGATTTGTATTTATGACGCATAAAATAAAAAAAGATATAAGTACCTTATTTAAAAGAAATATGAATTATACAACACACACAAAATTTAGTTGTGGCACTGAAGGTAGGCCTATATATGCCGCACCACGAACTTCTCACTAACTCTCGTAGTTGATTTATGATGGTTTATCCATTTTTCAAAACCCGTTCTGTTGCTATAATCATTCCATTTCAACTCTTTATTCTAACGGACTACAACAGGAAAACGACGTACGTAAGTCTAAAGTAATAGATGGATAAACACATTGTAAACTTATATTTACATGCTTTATTTTTTGTCATTCACTTAAAAATATGTTCACTACAAATGTGCTATTGAAATTAACTTTTCACGAGTGTCTAGTATTTCATTAATAGACGCGATTTGATTTGTCGATCGGAAGAACAACATAGATTACAGCAACGATAGGCGGGGTTGCCACGCCTACTAACACTACTTGTAAGTTTGCAGTTTACGATACCACGGCTGCCCACACCGTTTACGGTATTGTGAAACTTATTGTATGGTGAATTAAACATCATCAGTGGCTACTACACGCTTTACTGACAGTAGACTAGATTAGAAATCAGAAGCAATCACTTGGATGCAGTATCAAAAGTCACACAAACGCTACACACGGAATAAAATAATACTTGTTTTAAACCCCCCAATTTTATTAAAGTACCATAATACATAGTGCCATACATTCCTTGAGACGAGTTTTTCATTCCTCCAGTCTTTCTTCAAGGACCACTTTACTATTCTATACGTGTTCCCTCCACCTTATCCTCATGCTTTCACACTTTTAATACTAATCCTCCCATCGATTTCATTTTTGTCTGTCTGTTCCTCTCACTCCGTTTGCCTTCTAGTTGGTGATCTTCCTTGAAGCTGAGACTTCTTTCATTTTGCTCACACGTCCAAAGTAGCGTATTTTTGAGGTCATTATTAGGTTTAACATCTCTTTTCTTTTCAGCGTTTCTTCTACTTTACAATTGTCATTCACCGGTATTCAATTCAGTGTATTATTCTTTATCTTTTCTTTCCAAATACTCCACCGCATAAGTCATCACCCGCTTATTGCAGCCTTGTAACTTGAATTATATAATACAACAGAAACGAACTCCAGCCTAATTAAAATAAGTTTGCTATATTTTTTGTACATGAAAGTATATTACTTTAGACTTACGTACGTCATTTTCCCGTTGTAGTCCGTTAGAATACAGAGTTGGAATTGAATGTTTCCAGCAGCAGAACGGGTTCTTAGAAATGGATAAACCATCAAGATACGTGTAGCTCAGTGACGTATGCCCAGAGTTTATGGTTCTTTAAAAACCCTGGTGTGTAGCTCAGTATTGTTTTATAGTAACTTTTCTAATTGCCCGAAACACTACGGCACCTATGGGTACTGTCAGTCTCGATTTATATATTACTATCAGGTATGCGTATACGTAAAAACTATTAGGTATAGACTTATAGATATCTAGGTAAACCTAGCACTATATTATTTGTCGTTTAGGTATTCTGGTTATAAATTTAATTATACAATAAATGCAGTAGTTTGCAACTTTTTATGTCTTTAATGTATAGCTATTTGCACTACAATTATTATTTTGCCAAAATACAATCGGGGTTTTTGCAATTTTAGTGTAATTTAAAAAATTATGTAATACTGAATTTTACCTGCCAATAAATATATTTATATTCAAGTGATGAGCGAGATCTGCAGCTCAGGGAGTTTAGTAGTAGATACTAGATACAAAGGATTATTCAGTTTGTAAAATTTTAATGTTACAGCTCACATAATGTAATATCATACAAAATTATTATTCTACATATAGAGGACAATTTTACGAGAAAACGTACAGGTTGAGCTCGCTCGTCTATACGGGCTATAGCAAATCATGTTCTTAATTCTAATAACAGTTCCCGTATTATAGTGGCTGTTACTGATAACAAAGGACTGTGTTAGTTTCAGTATCCAGACTTTCCTACTACTAGATAAAAGCTATAAGGGAGGTTTACAGATGCACAGAGACAGCTGATGAGACAAAGCGAGATGAGACGCGAGTCTCCGGACGCAAGGCTTTGTCAAAGCAGTTTTAAGTAAGTACAATTAAACTGTCTGAGGCGCCGTACCAGTGTAGCGTAACTAAAACGCTATTAGCGTTGTACAAAGCGTGTCTGGTTGCATAAAACGTACTATGCGACCCAATAAATCTGTCAGGTTTTATAGAATTTACCAGTCCTCTATTTTGTCTCTATACCAGCGCATATAAAAGGAATACTTTCCTATAACAACAAGTTACGCAGGAAAATTGTGTGGTCTTAGTAAAATAATGGTACAAACTTTCGTATCGATATTAGAAGTAATTTTAGTAATATTAAAATTATAACAAAACAACCAACAGAAAACAACAGATTGGTATGTTTATTTAGATAAACAGAAATGCCTATTACACTGTTACGACGGTCTTCACTGATCGTCGCATGGTACAGTGGACAACAAAATACAGACACCAATGAAATCGCTAGTTACCAGCTTCAGTGAATCACAGATAACAATTCGAAATCAACAAGATACTCTCATACAGTAAATCAAGTTAAATTTGTCCACACGCAACATTAATGTCAACTATAAAGAGTTCCGCACTAATTATAACACAATAATCACTTTCACAACAGCCACTTGATCTGCACTGAATAAATCGCGCAACATAACTGATTGACAAAGCCAGCCGCAGTTGCTTATATAGGTAGCGTAAGTGTTCCAGAATAATTTTCCATCCTTCTAACGGCGTGCCAGCATAATTTGCATAATTACAAATGTTCTCGAACAGTCTGGAAGATACTTAAGTGCTACGTGAGTGGACGCCTTCAGATAGACGAGGCACGCTGGACTCTAGTCGAGAAGCTTGTAGACGTCATTCTCAGCTTTTTCGAGAGCGTTCCGTATTTCGTAACAGATTATAATTATTGAATTCATAAGACTAAGATGAATGAGAACATTTAATCACAATCCTTATACACAATTCGTATGAAAAGTAATTCGTACCTAAAGCATTAAAAATATTGATTGAGACATAAATTGCTGAATTCAGTTTCACTGCTCGCTTTGCGCAGAGGAATAGGTAAATTAGGAGTATTATTTTAAAAACTGAAAAATCTGAATAGTTAGTTTTTATTTTAATTTAGAATTTCTCAGGCTTCAGTATTTTGGGAAATACAAACAACTTACCCATATTCCTTAATAAACGTTCAATGAATATTAATACGCTGTGTGAAAATTGATAAATTAAATGTATAAACCTGAAATTAGAAATCCAATTAAAAAAAATATGATCAAATATCAGCGATAGATTTTTATAATTTGTAACTTCGTATAACGTACATGCTGAATGTGTGTTAACTTTTGATAGCGCATAGGCAACATGTGTGAACAGTTTCTTGCAAATGATTTCTAGACAAAGTAATTTGGGAACCAATATTTTTACGAAAACTTTGAAAACTCCACTTGGATTTCTACTCCTCTGCCTAACCTATCAGATACGCATTGATTTTATAAAAGCAAAGTTATTGCTTAATTTGTTTTGATATATTTAGGGTTTTGTAATAAATATCTTTTAATTGAATAACTAATATAATTTTGGCCTTTTTTGTATTGTTTTGGATTCATTATCTTAATTTTTAAGTTAACGAATTTTGTATTATAATGTTCTTAACCTCGAAGTTACAATTCTTTCTTTAACTGAGATACGTGTTTATTGTAAGACTCATGTTTATTTATCGAAGATATGTTTAAAATCTAATTTTGTCAGAATCGGATTACACATCAAATTTCCATATTTTGTGATAATATAGGAGTTTACACTATGTAACTACAGTCATGAAACTATTTTGCGCAGCTAAGACAACCATAGTCACATATATCTTTGTAAACCCCAAAGTCTTTTTTTACTGTTTTGTTTTGCTTACGTTTTCAAGACGAGAAATAGAGAGTAAAAATTCGTTCTGTTCGGTGACAGCGTCTCATTCGGATTCACAGCCATCGTCCAAGACGTGACGTGGTTCGTAAATCACAGTGTTGCCAACTCATTCTCCTTATGTCCTAAACAAGAGAGGGAAAAAGCAAAGCAGTTAAAAAGTGTCGTGAGAAATAAGTTTTAATTTTTCTCTCGCATTTAGTTTATCACAAGCGAGTACTGTGAATGCACAAGCAGTCGGTAAATCCGTTTACGTACAAGTCAAACGGTCTGTTCCTTAATTTCCAATATTTGTGGAAAACTAAAATAAGTATGTGTAAAGCATAACAGAACTTGTTTGTTGTTCTTGTTCTTCTTAGTCTTCTTGTTCTTCTTGTTTTCTTCTTCCCCTTCTTCTTCAATTGGCAGTCACAACCCCTTGTTGATTTTTGTCTTTTCAGCAATCCTCATCACTCTGTTCTTTCCTTTGCTATTCGTCTCAGTTGTGTTTATGACGCTAAAAAACAGAATTGGTTTACTGAGATTATTTAAGGACCACTTCGGTGGCACAATCAAGGAAGCTAGCAAAGATAAGTTTTTATTTATATTACACAACATACTGAACGGGAAGTACACAGTAATTGAACAGGTTTTACGCAAATGTTTGTGTACAAACAATATGTAAAAAAATGCCGGTTCACAAACGCAACGTGACTCATCACACGCAGGCTACTCTCTTCATCTCTTCTCTCTCTCTACTCTCTCATCTTCTCTCTCTCTCTCTCTCTCTCATCTCTCTCTCTCTCTCCCATCTCTCTCTCTCTCTCTCCTCTCTCTCTCATCACTCTCCTCTCACACACACACACACACACACACAGAGAAAATATTTAGATATGACACTGCGTACTACACGGTCTGCGACGTTCTTTTAGATTCCGTAGATTAATTATCGTTTATTTTAATATAATGGACGTTCTTATCAATTACGTAAGATTTAATTGACAAACGCGGAGAAGTTGCGTATCGTGTTTGACAATAAATGGCCAGGGTCATGTCATTTTTAGTGAAATTTAGTGAAGTTGTGACAGAACTGTTGTATCTTAGTGAATATTCGACTCTGAACAAACGTTACTAAGATAGTATTGCAGGGTAGGACGACCAGGTTTATTTTAACGATGAAGAGTTGTGTACGTGCGGTAGACTAAGGAATAGAGACATTCGAACGGTTTCGATGTACGAGGGCTATTATAAAATTAACCTACCCTTGGTTGGTATGCACAAATTGGTTGTGATGAGAAACACGCCGCATGTGCTCTAATGACAGTATGCTTTAGACATGAAACAGTAAGACATGAAACGGCTCGCGCAGATCTTAGTTGGAGCAGAGAAGGCAATACAGGATACGGGATGTGAGTGTGACCAACCATGACACACGACCATTTGATACAGCATCCATTTCGCTGTTCTGAAGACAAAATAATTGGTCCGAAAGAACGCGTCAACGCTACTCATGTGGAATGAGATCTTTTGACACAGCGTTTCATGTCTAATTATTTTAGCTGTACATTGTTACACACAAATTCGCGGTCCAAAGTGTTTATGTACATTTCCGTGGCAATAGACAAACACGGAACCTGTCAATGGCTCTCCCGCCGGCTGTGACGTGTGGTGGGTTGTGGCGTCACATCATCTGCGTGGTACGTTTGTGACACTGCTCCGAACTCCTGCGCTCGGACGTTGGATAGGAGAGAAGTGAAACCGTCCGATTGCTGCCGGGGTCGTGCGGGACTGTAAAAAGGGTTTTGCTTATATGTAACATAGAAATAATTCATTTAGTTTTTGTGTTGCAGAGTGAGTATTATCCAGTTTATTCTAAAGAAATTATCAAATTTTAATTATCAACGTCGTAAGCATATTCTGTATTACACTTGTTGTTTATTTTAATATGGCTAGATATTTAAACATGATTTAAATTTGTCTATGAATGTTCTTAAGCTATTGGAGTTTGTCTTCTCTATTTTTCCGTTGTTTCTGCTGAATCTGTATAATTATTATATTATTGGCCGTTAATTTAATTTTGATGTAAGTACACTGAATATTTACTGTTATCGGTTGCTGGACGCTGAGCGTGCTCTTAAACCTCGCTCGCTCCTCTTTCGGTTGGTCCTTGGGGTGTATAAATTTGTTTTGTCTCAAGAAATCATATCTATTTTCTGCACGTGTCTAGGATATTCCAACCAATTTTTATTGACTTGCCAGATACAATTTTTGCTTTATTTCTCTGTAGTGTTTCTTCTTCTTTAGCATTACGGCCCCTGTAGAACCCTGGCCTGTTCAATGATTCTCCTCCATTCTTCTCTGTCCAGAGCCTTACCCCTCCAACCTGCCACTCGCATCTCTTATCGTCTTCTCCTCGGACATCCTCTCATCCTTACTCCCTCCGGCTTCCTTTCCAATGCCATTTTTGGCCGCGATCACTTCTCATTCTGTGGACTGTGGACGGCGGCTGCCCTGGTCGATCACTGTTGGATCTAAGGTTTAAGACGGTGTCGAGTCATCAATACGACTAGCAGGAGGTGGAAACGCCTGTAAGGATCAGACGGCAGACTCCACGTACTCGAAAGGCTTGGAGTCCAGGGAAGTTTACAAACGGGAATAACGGACGAGCGAGCGCCTGCACTGTCAAGTTCTGTACACTGCCGAACCGAGTCTCGGATGTGATGTCATCATGTCATGAAAATGAAGGTCTGGCTTGTTATACCGGGCTTTGACACTAGTGAAGTGACGTAGACTCTAGGCCGGATGCCTTGGCGGCAGCTTTCTCAACAGCGGTCTGCAAAAGTTAGTGCAACGCTGTAACAAATGCCTGTATGTGGTTGGTGATTATCTGCAAATATAGTAAAGACACATGTGTAAATTTTGTAAGTAATGAAATATTTGTCTGTATTTTAGTTTTCTTTTGCCTGATAGGCGAACGGTAATTTAAAAATGGTCCTCGTATTTCGGACACGCAGTAAATTAAAATTTATAAAAAGACTGTATTAAATATATGCTACGACAGTTATGTAACTCTCGAAAAAAACGAGAGTATCGTACTACACGTTTCTCGGCTAGCCGAGCAGGTGTAGCGTCTCGGTCAAGGTGATGCAGCCAAGTAGCACTTCAGACTGTTCTACTACTTGTAGCTATGCAAATTATATTGGCACGCCGCCAAAATGGAGAATTATTCTGGAACGTCTACAGGCTATGTATAAGCAACAGCTGCCGGCTTAGAAGTTAGTAACACCTGGCGTTATTGTAGAGTGCGGATCAAGTGATTGATGTGGATTAGTGGAAAGTGATTATTGGTTAGATAGTGCGGAACTCTAACAGTTGACATTATTATTGCGTGTGAGCAAATTTAACTTGAATCATTGTACGAGAGCACCTTGTTGATCACAAATTGTTATTTGGGACTATATATTATTTCCATTGTACAATACGACGATCCGTGAGACCGTCGTAACATTATCAACAGAACGAGCCGTTACTCTGTAAAATCCGCGTATTGTTACCAGATTGCTGTTCCGACGATCCAAAAAATCATTGGCTGTCGTGTCAGGAAATCTTCCTATCACATGAAATGTTGAATTAATAGAGACGGATACAGATAATAGAAACGGTTTCCCTCGTAAAACAGTTTGACTGAAGAAGTTGATAAACGTAATGAATCCTCTCAAAGAAACCGTGTACGTACAGCAAGCCTTACGAATTCATATTATAAAATGTGAACAATTGAATGAATATGACAACAATGCAGCCTGTGTGTGGATTCGTAGGATTTAAAAACCAGACGAATAATATAACGGAGAAGACAGAAATATGAAATTCATACGCAGTGAACATTACACTATAAATGTTACTCACAGTAAAAATAATAGAATGCGAGAGTGAGAGAGAGAAATATTTTCAGTTGACAAATCTGTGAGTGCGTTGTATGTTTGCAGCAGCACGTTTGTTCATATGTAAATGAAGCAGACAACGTTGTTTCATACTATTTTTATATATCAAATATTATATATATATATTGTAGCGTGACAGATGTATGCATAATATTGAATGGCAATTGATCATTAGAATAATGAAGTTATAATATTTAAAGTTGGAAGAAAGCATTAAGTTTAATATAAATAGATTAATTCATAGCAACTGTGGAAAGAAATCATTATTATAAAGTAAATACAAGTTCAAGTAAAAGGAGTTACTAGTGATGAGTCATCCAAAACCAGTCTCATAACCCAAGGTTTTCAAGGTATAACCCAGGAAGGTAAAATAGTAAATAACAAAGCAGTACAGAATATGACCAAACCCACGACGAGGGAGAATAAATAGAAGAGAAACCCTAAAATAAGCCAAGATCAACCAATACAGGTGGTGTATTTCTGAAATCAAGAAGAAGATGGAGAAGATCCCAAGAAATCTGATGGCATCAAGAAGAAGATGGAGAAGATACCAGTCCCAGAAGGCAGGAGAAAAGAAGACTGAAGAAAGAAGAAGAGGGCAGCATCCTGAAGAAGATGTCATGCTCTTATAAAAGACACCCAAATCCCTATATCCCCAAAATAAATATCTAAAAATAAAAGTATAACGAAATAAAAACCACATGTATATAAATTTAAGAGAGAGAAGTGAACAAAGTAAAAGTTTCCTGTGAACTAAGATGAAACAATAATATAGTACCCATGGAACAAATCTCCATTGAAAAAACGCTAACCAATTTATTATGTTAATAAGACTATACGACCATTTAGCATTAACATAATATATAAGTGCAAAGTGAACCAGTGATAGTTTTGGGTATTATAAAAAATGAACATTGTGTTTCATTCTTGGCAATCACAAACATTGGATGCAATGAAATATGCATTTTTCAATGACTTAAAATATGTACTGTGACAATATGTTGTTCATAAGACATGAATCTGTTTAAAATAACATTTTGTTTTACATGAAAAAAGAAAAACAGAGTTCATAATACCTTTTGAGCAATTAATACTATTTATTTGTTAATGACAGGGTACAATTCCCCAAAGACAATGTAAAAGACGGTATAAAAACTGTAGAATCCTACTTATAATAATAGTTAGAAATAAGAATATAAATATAAGGTTTTTTATGTATATAGTACAAGAATGTTTAAAAATGTATTAGATATAAGGCCATTTGTTTGGGTCTGAAACAACTAACATCAGAACTATAAAAATAGTTACCACTTGTAAATAGTAGAGAGTAATTAAGATGTTAGTTAGTAAAAAAACCTTTTTTGTAAGCCATATTCCCATGTTTAGAAATAAGGATTGTGTTGCAAAATGTCTGACTTGAAGACAACCATTTATTTAAAAAAAAATAATATTCTTTATTTGTTTTAACTATTGTTTGTATTGTAACCAATACTAATTGTTTTTGTGTAATTTAAAAACATGTTTAATTTATAATACTATTTGTAAAAGTCAGAGAGGGTATCACACATCATATATTGTTTGTAAATTGTTTTGTAAGAAAAATTGTTAAAAAATCATAGGCCAAAAGAATGGAAACCAAACTTCATCAAAACAGAGAAATTGCTCAATTAAATGCAAATAAACAAAAGGGGTTTAGACAAAATAAACTTGAGATCATGCCATATAATTGCACATACCATTTAGAGAGATTTTAATAAATTATATTCAGAATTATGAATAAAAATAAAAATGACTAAACTCAGAAATTTAGACATGGGAGTCATATATTTCAGAATAATGTTTCAGAATACAACTAATTCAATTAATTACCAGAAAATAAGGGAATAGGAACCTTTTAATACAATATAGAATTATTAATATTAAATATAACTGATAAAATGGCTGAATTTATATAATGACAGGAAGTAAATTTTAATGTTTTGACTTCCAAACAGTTTGTATACCAAACTGAAAGTAAAATTACTATTTTTTGGACAGAAAACACTATAAGATGGCATTATTTAATCTGAAAATAACCAGAATGAACTGAAAGATTAATTTAAATCAAATCTAGTGAATAAAATTGACAAATAACCAAAGTTTAGGCATTCATATAGTGAAATAGTAAAATGTACACAGGATGTGAAAATATTTTTGAACAATGTTAAGGATAATATTATATGGGCTAAGAGTTTAATTGAAACTGGAGGAAACAGTTAGTTAATTATTGGTAGTTGAACGGTTAACATGACATACGTCTGATAACGTGGATAACCTAACCTATAATCGTCATACAAAGCGAGTGTATAGTGAGTTATTGTGAAATCGCGAGTGACTTGTAAAATACTTCTGAAACTATCATATTATAACAGAAACGATCAAGTAACACTCCATAACACAGAACAATATAAATCTACTCCGAAAAACACCATAAAACACTAGAAAACTGTATAATACATTAAACCAAATTAGTGACGGAATCGGAGAAAGTGTTTGACTTATAATTACACAGACATACTAAATACAACCCAGAATCACTACACCAGTCACTACACAACATATAACAAGAGATTTGCAGACACAAGAACAGGAATATTGCGTCAAAATACATTATTTGGAATGCAGCAGGAACGAGTAATATTTTGATCAACTTGACGGCGGCCATTTGCTTTGACGATCTCAGTGCCTTCTTCTTTGTTCAGCACAGCTGTTTGGTGAAAACAATTATTATATTTACAATTTATTATTCAATGTCTGTGTTTATTAATAACTATTAATTTGATTGTAACGTTATACTTTTTAAATATTAGCCCGATTTCTCTGACTTTGGTAATAACTGGCTGTTTAAAGAACCCTATATAATTTTTATATCATATACTTGTAACTTTTTTCGATATCCTGAGAATCGATACTAATCGATAAGAGTCAATATTGCTATTACTTAATAAAAAACATTAATACTTTTCAA
This sequence comes from Magicicada septendecula, assembly GCA_034769895.1. NCBI lineage: Eukaryota > Metazoa > Arthropoda > Insecta > Hemiptera > Cicadidae > Magicicada > Magicicada septendecula. Next base: position 87,771,182 of record CM068371.1, on the reverse strand, counting down.
TACTTAATAGTTGTTTATTTCTTCAATAATACTAATTACCGATAATATAATTCTAATTGATAATCTACAAGGACTTTACCACCCGTAAGTGAAGATAACCTAAAAAATTAAAAAAGGTAAACAAGTATCGATTGGTTTGAAGACAGTCTTATGAGTGGTAATAGCTTATTTAAAATATACTAAAACTTTAATAAAAATTTTCAGAAGAGCATTACACTGTTTAAAACTTCACAGCCCTATATTAATTAATTGATCCTAATTAATTAATTAATAAAATTAAAAATTTTTTAATTATTTTTTTTTATAAACATAATTTTTTTTTTAAATTTCCTTCAAAACAATAAATTTTGTTTTGAAACTTTCGGCGAAGCTGAACAGATATATTCCTTCATCAACTTTACGCTACTCGACCGATCTTGCTACCATTGGGACTCGACCAGCTGGGAAACTTAAGGAAGTGTTTCAGGCCAGTAAGACGTCGAGAGCCACACCAATTAAACGTATTACATTGGACTTGATTGCATAGGAGTCACATACTCCACAATAGCTTATATCATCAACACACACATCACTTTTTATTTATTATAATTATTACAAATTGGCGCACAACTTTAGGGGCTTTAATTAGCGATTGGAAGGCCAATACATTCTGCCCAATCACTAGTTGGAGCTAGGCAACAGCTACAAAGACAGAGAAAGATAATAAAAGGGTACAACAACAAGCAAAATGAAAGAACCTACACCAGAAGAAATGGTTGAGATAAGGAAAATGTTCCAACAATGGATGAAGGAAATGAAAGAGAACATATTAAAAAGGGAAGAGGAGCATCAAAAATGGAATAAGGAACTGAGAGAGGACAGATTAAAAAGAGAAGAAGAGGAGAGCAACCAATCCTTGAAAAAAGAATTGGGTGACCAACTGGACAATATCAATAAGAAGCCGGAAGAGGACATCAAGGAAAAGAGAGAGGACGGATTAAAAAGCGAAGAATTAAGAAAGGAGAAGACCGAAGGAATAAAAAATGAAAACAAACCAGAAAAAGAAGAAATACCAAATGAGAAAAGGGTACAAATAATCGCGGCATCATTGAATGGACAAATGAAACGATGGAGAAAAGAAATAAGAAGGGAGCGTAAACAGATTAAGAAAGAGGAGTCAAAACTAAGAAGACAACAAAGAAGGGAAGAGCTACAGGAAAAAATAAAACGAAAGACTGAAGCACTAGAGGAGGTCACGAAAAAGTGGAGAGAAGTAAGAACAAGTACTCTAAAACAGATGATAGAGAATAACAATAAAAGGGTGGAAATTATCATCAAGAATAATAAACTGTGGGTGGAAGAATTAATAAGAGATAACAAAAGAGAGTTAGAAGAAATACCAAATGATAAATCGCAGGAACAAGTAATGGTAGTACCTGAAGTTGACATTAACGGAAACCAGGAAAATATTAAACAGAGGAAAAGGAGAATGCATCCAAGAAACGTAATAACAACGAAGGAAGAGTTGGAGATGATGAAACATGGGTTAATTGATGGCAATAACATCCCAATTACCTATGACAAAGACATCATGAATTCCAGGAATTATAGGAGGAGAATCGAAGTAATTTCCAAAATAATTTACCACAAGACAGTAGTGTACCAATGGGAAAGGACCAGAGGTAAACAGAATACGACATGTGGACAAGATCAATATCAGCGCAGAACTGGACAGTGGATTTCAGAAAGATGGAAATGTGATATCGTACCAGACTGTAATGACGGCACAGGTGAATCACCAGAATGTATTCCATTAGCATGCCATCTAGGACAGTTCCAGGGTACGGTTAGACTAAAATATATATCTTCAGAGTGGATATGTGATGGTAAACCAGCTTATGGTGTTTCAGATAAACAAATAATAAGTGATAACCCAGATGAAGATCCTCACAGATATTTGTCAAGTAACACAAAACATGGACCAGAAAAGTATTGGTGTATACAATATGATGATAGAGGGAACCAACCCAGTAATTACGACGGCCCTAACAACCCGCCGCGTAATGACCAGTTTAGCAATTACTTTAACGGCATTAGGGATAACAACCCCTATCCATACAATAGAAACAATTTATACCAACATAATAATGTCCCATACAGTCAGAGAAATCCATATCCCAACAATAATGATAACAGACCTTACCAACCTAACCGAAATTATTATCATGATAAATTTAGTAATAAAAACAATAACAGTAATAATAACCGAGTGTCGCGCCCTAGGGTACATTTTATAAGAGCAACTGAGATGATGGACCCTGGTTGACACAGATACCACACGACATCAAGAAAAGGGACGGATCCTGATAACCGACTACGGCGAAAAACAATGTTGAAGGAGACGAAATAAATATCGTTGAAAGGAAATGATACGAAGAATAAACATAGAAACAAAACTGGGTTTTATGAGTGAAGACTATGTAAGAAAATGAACATGACAAATAAGAATATGAGCAATGGAACGACATAAAGAAAATCGTCCATCTTCCTGGGTATATAAAAGAAAAGAACATTTATAAGAAAAGAAAAAGTGGAGATCAACTTATTAAAGTATAAATAATATGGGCCAGTGTAGAGTACAATATAACCCCATATGTTGTGGTAAATGATAAGCATAACAATACATATGAGTTGAAGGAAATCGTTTCAGGAAAAATCAAAGGAGTGTACAATCAAGCTTCTATGAAGAAATATTATGAAGAATGAGTTGTGAGTTTTAGAATTTTGAATTTAATTTTGAAAAAATTCAAAAATATGTAAGAACAACTTACAACCTAATAATTTTGGAACAAACTTTATGGAAGAAAGAAAAAGAAAGACTTTTGAATTGAAATATAATTATAAAAATTTAAAATTGAGTAAGTACTTCTTACTACAACCTGATAATTTAGAACAAAACTTTATGGAAGAAAGAGAAAGAGAGAGAATTTTGAACTTAATTTAAAAAATTTAAAATTAAGCAAGCACAGCTTACTACCACTGAATTATGAGAAAACTTTATGGTAAATAATTAAGAAGAATTTGAATTTGGAGAAATACCAAAACATTCAGAAATAATGGTAAAATCACAGTACTATAAACAATTCTGAATGAAACAATTCTGGGAATAAATGAATTAAACAGAATTTGAATGTTGATAGAACGTCAGTACTTTGAAACAAGATAAGATCAACATATTACAAGGATTTATGAGAAATATTTTTCAATTAATTAAAAAGAATAGTTTGAATTTTACATTAAAACTAACCAAGTTCCAAAAAATAATTATGTGTCAATTATGATTGAATTGAGAAGAAAATAAAGTGATTAATTCAGAAAAGAGAATTAACGTTAATCCAGAATAAATGCTAGACATTCACAATAGCATTTGAAGGAGTAGAGAAGAATAACACAAAAGAGTGTAGTATGCAAGAAAAGAAAAAATTTGGAAGCAAAGAGACTAATTACCTATGAAACGATAATAAAAACAGTTAATTAAGAGCAAAGAAGAACAACTCATACCAAATAGATGGAGAAGATGATTTTGAACCAATGATAATAATAAGACCTATATGAAATGCAAAGAGAATAAATACCACATGAAATATAATATAAATGAATTAATGCTAATGAATGCGAAGGTGGATTAATAACTTTCTAAGAGAAAGGAAAGAACCAAAATGTTTAAATAAAATGATCAATATAATAACCTGTACATCTAATGTAAAGATACAATGTCAAAAAATTAAATATAATATATTAAGACCATTCAAATAATGAATACGAAATACTATTTATAAAGACCATGCTAATACTATGAATAACCAGAAGAAAGTATAAAGAGAATTCAGATGAAGAAGAAAGAGAGTTACACTGTAAACAGTAACCAGAATTATTAAAAGAAAGGTTTTCAACCATAATTAAATTAAATATATCAGACAAGTTAAGAGTTTTGGAAAAATATATATGTAATGAGTATAATAATGATTATGAAGATTTATTAAGATAGAAAATGTGAGATAATCTGAGAGACTACGAAGTGGAGAATCCAAAGATATTTTTATTAGTCGAAAATGAGACTACTTTTTATTTATTTATTCGATGACTGACTGAAGATAATTCCAGCAGCATTATGTTTTTTGAGCAGGGATGGATATGCCCCTGTACTCAATTTATAGAAGTGGTGTATGGCCAGCAGAGAAGTAGCGTACAGTGCCCCTCTGATCTGCCCCAGCCCACGTGATAGGGAATGTTAGGGAATTAATATCCCAAGGATACAACACGAAGTTGATATAGAAAGAAAATGTATTACAATTATAATATATCTCAGAAGACACTAACTATCCGAAAAGGATCAGTAGTAAGACAAGTAACCATATATATAAAATTAATAAAACTCTAATTATATAAAAGTCGATATAAAGATGGAGAAGAAAATGAATTATAAGAAATGATGAAATTATCATAAGAAATTATTTCATCCATAAACATGTCTGAAATAATTACTTCTGGAGGGGAGCAATCTGTAGCGTGACAGATGTATGCATAATATTGAATGGCAATTGATCATTAGAATAATGAAGTTATAATATTTAAAGTTGGAAGAAAGCATTAAGTTTAATATAAATAGATTAATTCATAGCAACTGTGGAAAGAAATCATTATTATAAAGTAAATACAAGTTCAAGTAAAAGGAGTTACTAGTGATGAGTCATCCAAAACCAGTCTCATAACCCAAGGTTTTCAAGGTATAACCCAGGAAGGTAAAATAGTAAATAACAAAGCAGTACAGAATATGACCAAACCCACGACGAGGGAGAATAAATAGAAGAGAAACCCTAAAATAAGCCAAGATCAACCAATACAGGTGGTATATTTCTGAAATCAAGAAGAAGATGGAGAAGATCCCAAGAAACCTGATGGCATCAAGAAGAAGATGGAGAAGATACCAGTCCCAGAAGGCAGGAGAAAAGAAGACTGAAGAAAGAAGAAGAGGGCAGCATCCTGAAGAAGATGTCATGCTCTTATAAAAGACACCCAAATCCCTATGTCCCCAAAATAAATATCTAAAAATAAAAGTATAACGAAATAAAAACCACATGTATATAAATTTAAGAGAGAGAAGTGAACAAAGTAAAAGTTTCCTGTGAACTAAGATGAAACAATAATATAGTACCCATGGAACAAATCTCCATTGAAAAAACGCTAACCAATTTATTATGTTAATAAGACTATACGACCATTTAGCATTAACATAATATATAAGTGCAAAGTGAACCAGTGATAGTTTTGGGTATTATAAAAAATGAACATTGTGTTTCATTCTTGGCAATCACAAACATTGGATGCAATGAAATATGCATTTTTCAATGACTTAAAATATGTACTGTGACAATATGTTGTTCATAAGACATGAATCTGTTTAAAATAACATTTTGTTTTACATGAAAAAAGAAAAACAGAGTTCATAATACCTTTTGAGCAATTAATACTATTTATTTGTTAATGACAGGGTACAATTCCCCAAAGACAATGTAAAAGACGGTATAAAAACTGTAGAATCCTACTTATAATAATAGTTAGAAATAAGAATATAAATATAAGGTTTTTTATGTATATAGTACAAGAATGTTTAAAAATGTATTAGATATAAGGCCATTTGTTTGGGTCTGAAACAACTAACATCAGAACTATAAAAATAGTTACCACTTGTAAATAGTAGAGAGTAATTAAGATGTTAGTTAGTAAAAAAACCTTTTTTGTAAGCCATATTTCCATGTTTAGAAATAAGGATTGTGTTGCAAAATGTCTGACTTGAAGACAACCATTTATTTAAAAAAAAATAATATTCTTTATTTGTTTTAACTATTGTTTGTATTGTAACCAATACTAATTGTTTTTGTGTAATTTAAAAACATGTTTAATTTATAATACTATTTGTAAAAGTCAGAGAGGGTATCACACATCATATATTGTTTGTAAATTGTTTTGTAAGAAAAATTGTTAAAAAATCATAGGCCAAAAGAATGGAAACCAAACTTCATCAAAACAGAGAAATTGCTCAATTAAATGCAAATAAACAAAAGGGGTTTAGACAAAATAAACTTGAGATCATGCCATATAATTGCACATACCATTTAGAGAGATTTTAATAAATTATATTCAGAATTATGAATAAAAATAAAAATGACTAAACTCAGAAATTTAGACATGGGAGTCATATATTTCAGAATAATGTTTCAGAATACAACTAATTCAATTAATTACCAGAAAATAAGGGAATAGGAACCTTTTAATACAATATAGAATTATTAATATTAAATATAACTGATAAAATGGCTGAATTTATATAATGACAGGAAGTAAATTTTAATGTTTTGACTTCCAAACAGTTTGTATACCAAACTGAAAGTAAAATTACTATTTTTTGGACAGAAAACACTATAAGATGGCATTATTTAATCTGAAAATAACCAGAATGAACTGAAAGATTAATTTAAATCAAATCTAGTCAATAAAATTGACAAATAACCAAAGTTTAGGCATTCATATAGTGAAATAGTAAAATGTACACAGGATGTGAAAATATTTTTGAACAATGTTAAGGATAATATTATATGGGCTAAGAGTTTAATTGAAACTGGAGGAAACAGTTAGTTAATTATTGGTAGTTGAACGGTTAACATGACATACGTCTGATAACGTGGATAACCTAACCTATAATCGTCATACAAAGCGAGTGTATAGTGAGTTATTGTGAAATCGCGAGTGACTTGTAAAATACTTCTGAAACTATCATATTATAACAGAAACGATCAAGTAACACTCCATAACACAGAACAATATAAATCTACTCCGAAAAACACCATAAAACACTAGAAAACTGTATAATACATTAAACCAAATTAGTGACGGAATCGGAGAAAGTGTTTGACTTATAATTACACAGACATACTAAATACAATCCAGAATCACTACACCAGTCACTACACAACATATAACAAGAGATTTGCAGACACAAGAACAGGAATATTGCGTCAAAATACATTATTTGGAATGCAGCAGGAACGAGCAATATTTTGATCAACTTGACGGCGGCCATTTGCTTTGACGATCTCAGTGCCTTCTTCTTTGTTCAGCACAGCTGTTTGGTGAAAACAATTATTATATTTACAATTTATTATTCAATGTCTGTGTTTATTAATAACTATTAATTTGATTGTAACGTTATACTTTTTAAATATTAGCCCGATTTCTCTGACTTTGGTAATAACTGGCTGTTTAAAGAACCCTATATAATTTTTATATCATATACTTGTAACTTTTTTCGATATCCTGAGAATCGATACTAATCGATAAGAGTCAATATTGCTATTACTTAATAAAAAACATTAATACTTTTCAATACTTAATAGTTGTTTATTTCTTCAATAATACTAATTACCGATAATATAATTCTAATTGATAATCTACAAGGACTTTACCACCCGTAAGTGAAGATAACCTAAAAAATTAAAAAAGGTAAACAAGTATCGATTGGTTTGAAGACAGTCTTATGAGTGGTAATAGCTTATTTAAAATATACTAAAACTTTAATAAAAATTTTCAGAAGAGCATTACACTGTTTAAAACTTCACAGCCCTATATTAATTAATTGATCCTAATTAATTAATTAATAAAATTAAAAATTTTTTAATTATTTTTTTTTTATAAACATAATTTTTTTTTTAATTTCCTTCAAAACAATAAATTTTGTTTTGAAACTTTCGGCGAAGCTGAACAGATATATTCCTTCATCAACTTTACGCTACTCGACCGATCTTGCTACCATTGGGACTCGACCAGCTGGGAAACTTAAGGAAGTGTTTCAGGCCAGTAAGACGTCGAGAGCCTCACCAATTAAACATATTACATTGGACTTGATTGCATCGGAGTCACATACTCCACAATAGCTTATATCATCAACACACACATCACTTTTTATTTATTATAATTATTACAATATATATATATATATATATATATATTGCGACAATACAAGCATATACTGTAATGTGCATTTATTAGATAAAATAAATATTTAGATTAAATTTAGAAATATGTAATTAATAAGCATGTGTGAGATTGAAAGCTGAGTTTATACGCAGGACTCAACATGCACGATCACGCGATTGTCGCTGAGAGTGTGTACAGTAGTAAATAATGTGTGTGCGTGAGGCCGGTTCAAGCCTGAAAGTTTGCAATCTCACCCCAAATAGATGTTAAATTATAGTTTTTATTTAATTATAAGACAACCATAAATGGTAGAAAAATTGCAAAGACTTCTAAATATGTATAAAATTAAGACATATGTGCAGTGCGAATTCGGCGTGAAAAGGACGAACAGTGCGAATTCAGTGCGATTTTAAGAGCGTAGTAATTACACGAATTATGCGATTACGATGGTAATTACGTTGAACATGCGAAATTAAATCAGACACCGTTAGAGCACCTTGTAATCCACATTAGACATTGAAATTGGCAGAAATGTGCGAAAATGTGAAATTGGACGATAGTGGGGCAAGTGACGCCAATAAGCAATTCCTGACATGCTGAATTCTGTCCCAACAGGTGCGGTAAGATGCTGGAATATAAATAAGAGCACGAATGAAGCCAAATTGCTCTCAATCAGTCTTCAGTAGCGGCGAGACGCTATGTCCAGCATCGACGCGAATTTTTTACTCTCAATTAGCCCAGTAGCGACGCGATTTTTAAATTTTGTTAATTGAACTTTAAAGTCGGATGGACGATATGTTTATCTAAGTACCAAACAGTAACTCTTGGTTTGGTTACTAATACGATTATAGAACATACTCTACGATGTCTACACCCACAAACGTCCGACACTCAAGACAAGCAACCAGGTTACATCAGGCAGAGGAACGCTATGCAGAACAATAGAGGCGTCTACTAGCACAACAGCAGCAAGTGCAGAGCAACATATCACTCTACACTACAGCAACCAGAGGGGACCATAAGAAACGAGTAACTGGAGGACGACGAGGGGAACCGAGGAACGGGCAGGGAACTCCATCAGAAGAGGACCTACGGATCAACGGAGGACATGGGTATGAGCTACAGAATCAAGGTGACAAATAATCAATTTATAAATTTTATGTAAAAGACTAAAGACAGTTAAAAGACACTTTGAAATTTAGAAAAATAAATAAGAGATATAAAATGTAGATATAGAGATTCAGAGAATCAAATTTAAATTTAATAAATATTTTCTTTTATGATTAACAATTAATTGAGTCAATTTGAATTTTATCAATAATTAACATGTATGCAATGTATAACCAATGAGTAATGTGTATGCAGTGCATAAAGTAACGTAGTAAAAGTTATATAAAGAAAATAAAACAAAACTGTAGTAAAGCACACAAATCAGACTGAGCAGTCGAAATTTTAAGATTAACAAATAAAGACGTAGAATATAATTTTGGTTACTGTAGCTTATAAGATTTATTTATGATAAATGTACTGCAACAATTAAACCTTAAGCAAACAATAATGAAGATTTATGACGAAGTAAATGAGATTTTTAAAAACGCTTTTGTTTTTCTACTTTTGAATAAATTGATGAAAACTTGCTAAAATTTATCAGTGACTACTCTTATTACTATTACACCCAAACCCCAGTAATTAATACACGTTATCAGTAATGTTGTATGAGTTTTATATATATATATATTATTACGAAAGTGTATTATTAAAATTTGAAGTTGTAATAAAAGGTCGTTGATTCAATGAAGAAAACCTTTTGCTCTAAGTGATAGTTGTTCGGTGGTTTATTTATGTTGCGTGTTTTGTGAAGTGATTTCAGATATAATTTTAATGACTGAATTATTCTGCCTTGTTTAATAATTAGGATTGACTTATTTTAATTCGTCAGTTAATCTGTTCGAAATTAATTTGAATGTAGCGGTCGAGTTGTTCCAAACAATTCTCAACGTTCACTTTCGATATTTGGTTTAACCCTATTCCTTGAAGTTAATCTCGGTTTTGCAGTTTCTACGGTTCCAACGACTCCTCGACGTCTTCTTAATCTTCGTAAGTATAGAATAAATATTGATTATATCTTACCTTCAAGAAATAAGAACGCATGGAAATGATTTATTAATATTATCGTTTAATCTTTGCAATTTAATTCAAGTTGATGGAATTTTGCATTCGATATACACGCTAGTAATAATCGATATGTATCTCAGGGTTGAATAGTAAAAATGGATTAAACATATAATGTGGGAATTCTTTTGGCTGCTACGAAAGGTTCCGTTAATTATTAACAAACAATATAGAATACATTACAAATAATTCTAATGCTTATAATCTAATGTGAGCGTTACAAAAAGTATTCAGACCAACAAAAATGTCTGGCGATATTTAGCTCGCTATGGGCAGAGCATGCTGGTCCTAGAATGACGTCACCATCATGGCCGCCTTCGTCCGTCTCTGATAATGCATGAAGTTTTGTACCAATGTATTTTAAATAAATGTGTTCCTTGTACACACTGATTCTTATATAATGTGTTTCACTTTATGAAATGTCCACTAGTGATTAATTGTGGTGTGAGTTATTGCGGTGACTAGTGATTGTTTGTGTTGGATTAATAATTTTGTCAATTAGAATAATGGTACTATACGTTACACTTATAAGCGGAATTTAACTGTGCGTCTTCTTGTTAATCGCTTGATTTTTCTTACTGGTGTTCGTTCTTTTGTTGATGTGAATTTAGTTCATAATTTCGGTATCTTCTATTGTGGTTATAATTTTTTGTTCCAAATAGGTTCCTGGGTTTTATAATTTTGTTACATAATCATTCTGTGAGCACTATTCAACTGTCTTCAACCATAGTTAACAATCAAGTGTAATTTCTTCTTTTTGTCATCGAACTGACCAAAATTTCTTAAATTCTGATTGGCCCCTTATGCACAGTTCAAGTGTTACATGACCAATACCCCTTAATTACTTTATATTTTACAATTTGCTTTTAACTTATTATTTTATCATTATATACTAATGGTTAATACAATGTTTATATAGTTATTAATTATAAAATTACAAATAATTTGGTACTAAACATGTCTTGATTTAGTCCTGTAAAATCTTAGTATTTAGTGAATTTTCCAGATATCTGATGAAACAATTTATAATGGTTGATGGTAGTTATACATTGACCCTTTTAGATACATTAACTTAAATTAATTAGTTGATAACATGAAACTCTTATAATATAACATAAAACTCTTAAAGATACTACTTAGTTTAACAATTTTAATTTATGCATACTGTTTAACAATAGTCTGTGTGATAATTCATTCATCACTACTGTAAATAATAATTGAACACTTCTTTATAAATAATAGTACACTATTTAACTACAGTTTGTGTAACTATTATTATTATGGCAGTTTTTCTGTGTTTATCACTACTTTTATCACTGTAAGGGGTTGTGTCCCTTTTTCTCTCTTTGGTTTGGTGCAATTTGGTTTAATACAATTTGGTTTAATTAAGTTAATACAATTTTACTTTATTGAATGTTGTACTCTTTATTGGGTTTGTTTAGGTTACTCATTGCAAGTTATTTAGGCCTACTAGGGTTCTTTATTTTAAATTTGGTTTGTTTACTGCCCTATTCTACTGGGTAATGTCTGGCTGGGTCTTGATAGTATTAATTAAGTCAGTGGTTGATATTGTTGAGTCATATTTGGTTCCTTACTAACCTTCAAAATTTGATATTTTCTGTTAACTAGTTATTGAGCATTGTTTTGAGTTCCATTCCTGGATAAGGTTTCACTATTGTCGTTATAATTATTTTTTACAGTGTTCTGTTTCGTTACAATATATATTGCAACAATACTTATATTTGCATATTTGCCCAGGGCAGTATGTTTGTAAATATTTAGCATTGTTAAAAATATACGATGAACAGTTTTTAACAATATTATGTAGGATAAGAATTGTCAGAAAGCGTACACCTGCCCCCGCGAGTGAATACAGCGCTTGTGTGTTTGCGTGTATGAACGCAAGCTACGACAGGCAAGAATCTACAATGGGGTGATGCGTACGTCTGTAATCAGGTTTTAACCGGATAAAAATAAACTAATTAATACGTTTTAAACCTGTGAACAAAGACTTACCCCAATTATAAAAACACCATTACGTTAAGGAATTTTTAACGAATATAGTGGTGTAAAAGTATTTCAGAAATTTGCAATAATAAAGACGCCAGGTAATTTAATGTTAATTACTAGTGTAATTAAATAGTAATTAATATGTGTGTTATATGTGAGTGACCAGAAAAAATTACGCAAACGATGATATTGCTAGTGGTACGAGTATGTTTACGAAATCGCGAAAATGAACCAAAAAGTGATTTGTAATTAAAAGGACGCTTTGCACGAAGTGACAATATCTAACAGGTCGAAAACAGTCCTGGACTTGTCAGATTGCCGTCCAGTATAAATACCACCAGCAAATTTGGGGCGGACTCAGAGACTCAAGATATCTTCACACAACGTCACGCTGCTGGTCTGCCGACCGATCGACATCTTTACCACACACACCAAGACTTATGGAGGAACTCTGGACCATCACAAACAACAACCCGTAGAGACAGAGAACACAGCATCAGCATCATCATCACCAAATTCTCAGGATTCACACACACACACACACACACACACACACACACACACACACACACACACACACACACACACACACACACACACACACACACACACACACACACACACACACACACACACACACACACACACACACACACACACACACACACACACACACACACACACACACACACACACACACACACACACACACACACACACACACACACACACACACAACGGTAACGTCGGCAGTACGCAGGTTATGAATAAACAATTATATTTTTTGTTTGTGAAAAGAACTCTTAAAAAGAAACTTATTCACGAACAGTAAAGACTTAAAGTTTTAAATATAATAATTGTACAGAAATTTTAATGGTAGTTAAAGAAAATAATTTAAAGTAACAAGGAAATTTAAAAATACTAATCTACTATTATGTTAAAATTTGGGTGTGTCAATAGAAATAAATAAATAGGTTGGAAGTAAATGTTATAATTTTTTATTTTGTTTATAGCAACAAATAATTTAATTCTTGAGATTGAATATTATTTTTGTTTGTGAATGAATTGCTATTATTTAAAATTTAAGTCAAAGTCAAACACACTGAAATAAAAAGGTTTATATAATTTGCTTAACATATCTGTTTAGCTAGTAAGATTATATGGTTGTTTATTTTATATGTCATGAACAGCATAGAAGGTTACATTGTATTTGTGTAAACTTATAAAAGAAAATATTTTTATTTATCTAAGATTCGAATTTTTTAATATTTGCATATTTTGTATTAATATTAATAAATCATAGAATGATTATTTTGAAACGGTTTTAATTAATTATTTCATATCATCAACATCTCACTCCTCTTTGAAAATTATTTTATTATGTGCAACTACATATACTTGACTCAACGAGAATAAAAAAATCTTGCGACCTGGCCGGTGTAATATACTTCATAGTTGCGTTGAGTACATGGTAATGTATTTGTGTGAATTTTTGAAATACTTGTAACGTTGCAAATTTTTATATCAAATGTTTATATATATATCGTATGCTGTACGAATTTCATAAAACTCTTCACCTTGCTGGTCTTTGGATTCTACAATCAAAAGTGGCAATAAAGTAGACAGGTTCAAAAACTACATGTGAAATACGGAGAAGGACATTGAAAAGGAAAGCTAGGCAACAGAAGTGTATCAAATTATATAAACAACTAGCAGTTACCTGCGGCTTCGCACGTTAATATTTGACTTTTAATAAGTATTTTAAAATAATTTTTATTGTCTATGTCTTTATGGCGTTCTGTCAGCTCGTATAACAATTTTGTACTCATTAGTCAAATTCTCTCCAAAGCTATTTTGAACACTTGCACGAAATTATTTTGTTGGTGCAACAGCCTTTTGGGATTTAAAAGTACCCGTTCATAAAGCCTTTGGAGATATTTATGAAGTACCAACTCAAAAACGTTAGGTCCTTTATTTAAAGTGTTACTGTGTTATAAGCATTGTATATAACAGTAAACGTTATGTTTTCCTCAACCATGGATTTTATTTATTTCAGCAGTAAACTAAAAAACAAAAACCGTTGTTACCTAATCTTACAAATGAAAACAATACCTATTTTTGCTTTGTATTAAGAAATAGGACAATTTACAATTAGTACACTTCTTCTTTTCCACATCGTAATATATCGATACAATCGCATATTATATAAAACATCGAAAATGTACTGCAGGAACGGATATAGGTACAGTTCCGTTTATTTACTTGTTACTATGGTAATTAATTCTGGTCTCCATGTTGTCGTTGACATCTTTATACGCGTCAACAAAAGGGTATAATTAAAAGGACTTAAATCATGTGAACGGGAAAGAATATCAAATTACAAGTTAGACAGTGTTTTTCGCCGTGTGTTAAAGGTTATCTGAGAAAAATTTGGTGGCAATCTGTGCATCGGCGTAGGTTTGTATTCAGTACAAAGAAATTCTCAGAATTTGAGTTTTATATGTGTAGATGGCAGCACCAGCACTGCTGTATGGATGCGAGACCTGGAAAATAAGGAAGAAGGACTGGTGCCAATTACAAGCTGCAGAAAAGAGCTATTTGAGATCGGTAAAGGGATATACGCGACTCGATAATATAAGAAACGAGTATATTAGACGAGAACTTGATATAATTTCCCTAAATGTACTCTTTCAGAATTATATAAATTGCTGGAAACAACATCTAGAAATAATGGACAATTGAGTTGGCTTATGAGTACGAGTCGGTTGGAAGAAGATGGCGGTTGAAGGCAGCAGGCCAGTGACAAGGTGGCGGGAGTCATGAGGCCGGAACAGGAGGAATCCTATCCATGAAGTGATGTTGATGATGATAATAGTGAATGAAAATGAGGACAAAACTTCATTTTAACCAGTTAACTCTGAGAACCCATGGATATTACAAATACCCAACCTATACAATATGCAAACATATAGGCCTTCAACGTAGTCATTATTGCAGACTTTAAATGGTTGCACTTAAAATACTATAGCATTACACAGTCGTCCAAAAATGTTACTGTTGCTTTTGATCATTGTAATACCGTTTATCATTAGATACGGGTCACGTATA
Source organism: Magicicada septendecula (assembly GCA_034769895.1). Classification (NCBI taxonomy): domain Eukaryota; kingdom Metazoa; phylum Arthropoda; class Insecta; order Hemiptera; family Cicadidae; genus Magicicada; species Magicicada septendecula. Next base: position 87,755,879 of record CM068371.1, on the reverse strand, counting down.
ATAGAACCAATACAGCGAACTCCTGATTATTTAAGACAACTAACAGGAAGGATAAACATTAACAGGAGGCGGATGATTATAGAGGCTAAGGTTCGACTCCGAACTGTGACGCCAAAGAAGAAGGAAGAAGATTAACATTAAGGATAAGCTGATTAACAGCAGACAAAACAAGGCAAGCCAGAAACACCGCTAAAATGCGGTTAAACCAAGATTGCTGTTAATTCACTTAATTGCTATATACCGTCTAACATAATTACAATGAGATTAGTAATCTGAATGACAATGTGATATGTTAATATTTATTTCTTATTGACACTCATTAACTTGAAATATTCTTTAATTCACTCCCAATTGGTCATTAGAAAGATAATAATTGAAGAAGCGAGGATAAATGTATTTTTTATAAGATATTAAGGGATCATTGTGTATTTCTTAGCAGTAAACAGATTTTTTTTATACAAGACCATACTTTGCGCGTCATCATTGCACAGCAATCTGTCGTCTTGACTTTACAAATATCTGAGAAATTCTTCTTGTCCTAATATCGTGACTTCGTTTGCTGTTATTGCTCAGATATTGACCTTCCTTATGGTGGTGTCATTTCTCCTTAGCTTTTTGTAATTTTCACTGTCTGCCTATCGGTTTTCATATTGTTCAAATTTTAATAACAGTAGAGAAGTGTACTAATCGGCAACGTCAAGAATAATACGTATGTTGGCGGATAATTGAGTCTTGGCTGTACTTGAAAAATGAATTTTGTTTCTTAATATTGTAACGCATCAAAAGATACCGTTACATAAATCTAATAAAAAATACACAAATGAAGATCTACCATGAACATATCTAAGCTAATATAGCCAAACACTAACAAGAGGAAAGACAACACTAAAATGTCAAAGTCAAATGTATATCCATGGATAAATAATGTTAAAGAAAATAAGCATCCTAGAAGGAAGGAGTGGTAATTAAATAAATCATCAATGTTATAACAAGAGGAAAAGTGAACCAAGCAACTACGTTAGCAACCAGGACCCAATACATCCAATAAGTGAGGGAAAATATATAATAAATGAGGAAAATATCCGACAAGTAAGGAAATAATTTTACCAGAGTGAAGAGGACACAATAAGTGAGGAATAATACCACAACAAGGAAGAACCTGAGAGGAAACTCCAAGTGACCACGAACAAAACTATGGACAATATAATAATTCAATAAGCAACCACAGACAATAATAGTGTGCTACTTACAGTGAATTAATGAATACTAATATACCACGAGCTGAAATAAACTAACACAAACAATGCTAGTGTAGTGTTTACAGAAAGTGAAAGTATTAAGTGATAACAATTTTATACAATAATCTCAAATAAAACAACACAGTCAATAAGTGTATTATTTATGAGACAGAAAGTATAATATAGTAAAACATAATAAAGACCACAAGCGAGCTAAAGTTAAGTGCAGAAATAATTGCTCAAATATGAAGGTAAATGGAACTAATTACCTGTAACTACCATGACTGACTCTAAATATAAAATCATTACAAAACATACATTTAGATATCAGGAGAGTGGAAAGTAAAGTCAATACAGAATGTAATTGTTAGAAAACCAGAAATAAGACAACATGTATTACATTAAAAAACAATAGGTTGTTTAAGACCTGAAGATGTCAGTAATGACGAAAAGCTTAGTCGAACAATAAAAATTATAGCAGTTAGCAAATTCATAAAAGAAATAGTAAGGATGGCTGCTAATTTAAACAATACGAAGAATAAAACATGCGAATTGCAAGCAGATAAATATAAAAATGTAAGGGAATTTTTTAAGTATTTAAAAATTAGGTTGTTTAAGACCTGAAGATGTCAGTAATGACGAAAAGCTTAGTCGAACAATAAAAATTATAGCAGTTAGCAAATTCATAAAAGAAATAGTAAGGATGGCTGCTAATTTAAACAATACGAAGAATAAAATATACTTTAAATTTTATAAACAAATAATAGCCAAACTACCAAACCACAGAGTGACTGACAGAATTAACTTACATAAAAAACTCAGTTAAAACTAATCAGAAGGAGGAAAATAGTATAACAGTAGTTACAAGGATACTCAGTACCTCTTTGAGAACACTTAACAAACAGTAAATGCATAAATTTATGTAATAATAATGAAAAACAATAATACATGTCAGATGAAACTAGATGGAAGTAACAGTCCAACAGAAAATTGTGAGTAATTAGCACAGCAGGGAATACTAAATACCCAAGATAAGAACTAGACAAACACTAAATAACAATTAATGGGTGAAAATACACCCATGATACAGAACTATTTGTAAAATAAGAGTGTCAATATGACAGGACACCTGACATGGTGTGGTAAAACCATTCATTGTAAATAAACGAAGATATGTTAGTAAATACAAAACTGCACCAAACGTGTAGTATCATTTGAAGTATAAACAAAACACAATAGAATTGTGTGAGAGTGATAAATATGTTGTAAGTAATAAGAAATAATGCATGGACATTTAAGGCCTACTAGCCTGAAAGTGTATTATGGAATTTTGTAAATATTTAGCATTTAAGAAATATTTGATAAGAAATTATGACTTGAAACATTATCAGTGAATGATATATGTATCAGGTGATACTATGAAAGTGGAAAAACTTATGTTTAAATAAGAAACGCTAAAGGGCATCGACGAAAAGGTAAATAAGTTAATCATGAACGGAATTAGTGCTTGAGTGGACTAAAATAAAGAGCAAAGTAGCCGAAATAACGTGATACCATTAGTTTTCGAATCGGAGGTGCATTAAGAAAGTTATGGACAATTATAATTTTTCAATCAATTGCAAAAGGATTGATAGCGTCACTTTTATACTCTCGAACCCAAAGACTGTCGCTGAGAAATAAAATTTGTCAATTTCTTGTGGCGTATGGGTACGAGATTAATCGACTTTCAGCCAATAAGAAACGTTGATTCCCAGCAGACGCCAGCCAAAGTAGCTGGACATAGCTTCACTAACAAACTGATCATCAACGCCGACAGAACGTCTCTCTGATGGAAGTATTTTTACAAAATGTGCGCGTTCCCCCGTTAGTAGACAATTTATCTAACCTCACATATGTGTAATAATAACCTCAAACGTGTGAAGTGTAAACAGTGATACGACATAGTGAAATATACCATTGCTAGTGTATAATATCGGCAATGATGAGTGATAATAAGGGAGTATATAGAATTAACAATACTGTATTTAAATGAATTTTAAAGATTATCAAATAATAATTTTTGGGTTGATACTATACGGTAGTCAAATGCATTCATATGTGACTAACCTCAATACTAATTATGAATTAACAAATTATTGAACAAAAGTTCTCAATTTTACTTTTTAAATACAATATTATTAATTTTAAAGAAGAATCGAAAATCAAATTACTATTTAACCAACACTAATGTACTCGAACATAGATGCTGATTTGACTTAACAATAACGAAAGACAATTCGATTATCAATAATAATTGAGAACTGTCAATAAAGTTAATGATTAATAAATGTGTTATTAACTAATATTTTGTGTAGCAATAAGATTTTATGAAATTAATTTAAATATTTTTAACAATTAACTTATAAAAAGTTTCATTCTAACCTACCTGTTATCGAAAGGTACACAAATAATGCAGTGCTATGCTTTCAATTCAAGAAAGCCTAAATATTCTTAATTGCACTGAATTTATAAATTAATCATTATATTTTAATTTTTATAACCATTAAAGGAATTTTATTCCGATATATAACAATATTAATCGTATTGCACATGCTATACCATAACCTGCAAATTTAAATGCAAGCGTGCATGATACGATAGTTTACAATATTATAATTAACTTTTTCTATTTATGTAACCACTCTCCATAATACGTCATTATCGTATTTAAGCATTTTTTGTAGTAAGTATCTTGTATACTAAAAGAATTCACGATTTTGTTAACTATAAATAAGAAACCTAACCAAATCAGGTTAGAGAAGTACAACATAAAAAACCAGTGTGACCAGCTCTGACTTTTAAGAATCTCTGTAACGAGTTAAATTGTTTTTAATGTTTTATAAAATGTTTTAAAGGGTTTAAAATTGAATTTTAATTGTTGTTAATAAATTACTATTTTTCATATAATCGAGTCAGTCCGTCATTTCAAGGTAGATGATAAGAACTACAACAACAAAGCATTTATTTTACAGATTGGCAGTAAGGCAAATAAGCGGCCAAGATTTTGAATAATTTCAAAACAGTCTCATATACAGAACAACTTTACTTACATAATATCCACATACAAACTAGTGGCAAATATTGTATGAATTGTGTTGTGTTATTTTCAGTATATTACAGTAAGAGAGGATCTACGTTAGAAGATTGACATCGGTAAGTAAGTGGTAATTGACAGCTAAACTAACCAGTGCTTCGGAAAGAAAATTTGAACATTTTTCAGCTTTTTAAACATTTTTGAAACATCGTAAATTATAAATCAAATCATAAATAATAATAATTCTAAATCTACACAATTGAACAAAGGACATCTATACTCATCTAACTCGTCTAGTTATAATATGTATTAGTATCTATTTGTATCAATATGTATTGTTACGACGGTGTACATGATCGTCGTAGGTACAGTGGAAAATAAAATACAAGACACCAATTAAGTCACCAATCACCAGCTTTAATTATCACAGTTAAACAGTTCGTAATTAATAACACAGTCTCTTACAACAAATCAAATAAAAATTGTTCACACGCAATAAAATGTTAACTAATATAAAACACAATTGTATTACAATTATACCGCCGGATTATGAAACACAACACTTCACTAATAACCACTTGAACGCACACACTATTGCCCGACAATAAACTCGAACCGCACTGTAATATATCGCAACTATAACTTAAACTGAACGTCGTTGAGTACTGGTATTTATACCCCCCGAAATACTAGAGTATTCCATACTGCGCATTAACAATAAAGAAAAACATTAGAGCGTAATTCATTGCGGCCTTGACACAGTTCGCGCGGCTTTTTACACAGTCTAGCTAATGCGTCGAGAATCACGTACGCTGGACAGATTCAGCTGGATTCCTCTGGAACATTCGATAAACACGTAGATTGTTCCGTAATGTCGTAACAGTATTCTATATTCACATTTTTCAAGAAAAAGTCTCGCCTGGCGTCCAGAAACGTGTCCCTGGAAACCAGGAAGTGATTTGCAAAGCTTATGCACACATGGCTCGGAAACCTAGGCTTTGAGGAGCTACCTTGAAGGTTTTGATATTTGGTGCTGGGGAAGGACCTTAAGGATATCATGATGGTGGAAAGAGTACCTAATGATGAGGTTTTGAGGGGTGTGGGTGGAAAAATTACATTGATTTTCCACTGTGGAAAGGAGAAGTAATGTGGTCGGTCACTTGCAAACGGGTTCAGCACTCTGATCGACGGAATGATCGAGGAGCGTAGTTGAAGGGGAAGGCCCAAGCAGAAGTACATGGAAGGGCTCAAAGAAGGAAGAAGGTATGTGGTGATCAAGAAGCTGTCCACGGAAAGGAAGAAATTGCAAGCCCACCAACCTCTGGGTTGAGGAGCAGAAGAAGAAGAGATTCTAAGACAAGCCACAGGATTAGTGACATTATTGAACAATTATTTTAAGGATTTGAATAGTGAATTGCTTAGAGAATGGTCAATTGTTTTTTCCTGTATAATTTCGTTTTAACGTGTTTTATTTATTTCACGTCAAAACAAGAGATTCAGCTCCAACTAGAAAATAACAGTTTTATAAGAATACTCCATTCCGAGTAGTCTCCATTCAATGTTTCGCCATTGGTTCTAGTTCAAAAAGTTTATTAAGTAGGATTTTAAAAGTATATATAAATTGTAAAGAGAGAATTAAAACGCTAATCGAAATTAACTGCTTTTTATTGTAGAACGTACTGACTACGGTTATTCTGTCTTCCTGAAGAGCGTTTTCTATAGCACTGCCCTATTGTACTTGTTTACGATCATAGCATACGATTATAAACGAATCTGCAAGTGACAAGAAATTAAGGTTCTGACATATATTAACATAGAGGAAGGTCATACCGGTTGGAAAGAATATAAGAATGAGATACGGGAAAAGTGAAACAAGTCAATTATTGATGTTACTATATTCAACAAATGGAAAAATTGTAAAGTAGCTAAATAATGGCCGCAAGAAATGATGGAATTTTGTAGGAGAAGAACTAAACAGATAGTGGATGAAATCTCGACATTCTAGGTCAATACGAGTTGATTGACTATGTAATCTAGATATTAGTGAATCATTTCTATTAGTCATTTTTATTAGTCAAGGCTATAGTTCTGTAATCCCTATGGGCTTAGTACAGTTTCCTTAAAGAGTAATAGTTGAACGTGAAAATATTAACCATGAAAATGTTAATACTTCAGACTAATTGTATTTTACTTGTTAAAGATGCAGACTTGATATCTAGCGAGTAAAGTGCCCTTCACCGAGTCACGATAATTACGATATCTAAAAGCACATTTTAAATGATGTCCTTATCAGATAATGAGCGTATCGGATAACAGGAGTCAAGGAGAAATGTCGTCGCCAGGTTACGTTACGCCATCGGAAGCAGCAGGTTACCGTACTAGTCACGCGAAACTCCCATCAGTACACACATCGTCGTCTAGCCTAATTACTGTGCTCAACTACTTTGCACTAAACTAATTTTATCACACTGTTATTTAAACGGTCCATTTTTTTGTATCTTTCCAATAACTACTAGCAAGCTGAAGTTATATTTTTTAATTTTTCTATTTTTGTATTTTATTGTAATTTGTATTATTAAAGCTAGTATGTATGTTACAGTTATCATAAGCACTGTTATGCAGACAATCCTATAAGCTCTTTTTAATATTGCGCGCCACCGTATGATTGTGTGTGTGTGTGTGTGTGTGTGTGTGTGTGTGTGTGTGTACATATGTATATGTATATATAGATTTACGCTGTGGAAATAAAGAAAATGCGTGACGCTGGCACCACGTATAGTGTGATGCGTCGTCATATTTGTCTGCGTGAACGTGTCAAGGCCAGGCATTGACCTAGGTTCTAGCGAGTTCCAGACCACTTGGTCGGAAACAGATAGATTTCTCTTGAATTTCGCCGTGTATAAATAAATGACCAACGGTCGACAAGGCTCCAGTCCAGTTAGACCTGGCGATATTACAAGTGCGGTTCGGAGTGATCGTAATTGTGACTTGCAGTTGAGTGATACTTAGTGCACACGTAATGTATATATGGGTGTATGTATGTATATTTAAATTCTGTAATTTATGGATATTACTTATCAAGTGTGTGGCCAAAGATGATTTACATGTATGTGGTTTGATATGAACATCGGTGTGTTTTTGATATCTGTCTTTTAATTGTTTTATTATTTGTTCTATATAATGTATATATAACAATCAAGACACTTGACATTTGTATACACCATTAAGGGTATATTCTAATAAATTATATTTTCATTTAACTTTATTGAAATTGACGTAAATAGTATTAGGCTATATATTTTTTAATTAGATTTTGATAATTTTGCAAATTTTAAAGTTTACGATTCCTTAATATTTTGTTTTTAATGTTTATTCCTTAATAAACATGTTTTTGTCAAAGTGTTTATTCGAATTTCCTTCGTTTTATTAAATTTTAATTTTGCATTACAAATATTTTGTCTGATTTTAATTTAAATAATGTAAAATTAATGGACAACGAGCAAAGGAAAAAATGAATAGGCTATGTTTTTCTTAAATATAAAAATAAAAATGTATTAGTGAACAAAAGAACACAAATTAATACACAATATGATTTTTTTTAATTTCAGAAATGTATTCAAAAACACACTAAATACTTAATATTAAACATTTCATATAATGCATGTGTTCATCATACAATTATGTCTGTAACAATGTAACAAGCCCAACCTTTTGATATAATGTAATGTAGTCTTTACGCTTTTGACGTGGAGTATTTTCAAATCCTTTTCGTGAACTTTTAACTTGTGGTACACGTGCAAGTGCGTTTGTGTGTTCAAAGGATTTGGGAAACGACAGCAAAGTGACGCCGAGTCCCATTGCGATCGTCAATACGGTGACTGTGAAACGGGAGAATGCGTATGCGACTGGCTTTAAAAAGAAAACGAGAAAACTTTCTTTTCGTAACAGTGGTTTTACATTCGCCATTACCGTTTGGCCGTAAGGCTCCAACGACACGACCGAGTGATCGTTAATAGTCTGAAAATCGAAGTACGACAAAAACTGTGTTAGTCTTATGGAAATGTTACGATCGGCATCAAAAATTATAATAAGCTGTGCTGTGTTAGCCCTGACCCGCGGGGGATGTAAATCACCGCCGGAAGGTAAGTAGGAATTCCGCGGCTGCTGATACTTGTTTCCGCGTAATGTGAATTTAATGTTAGCGGTTTTATTACCTGGAACGCTATTTGTTGCAGTGCGCGGGAGGAAACAAAACTACTAAATAAAATAGTCAACAGAATATATTAGCTTTGAAAAAATTTCATGCACCAAAGCATCTGAAGTATGTTTAAAAATGTTTATGTCATTAATGATTATATTATGACTAGCTGAAGTACCCGTTCTACGCCCGGGTGGCGAGCATTTTTATTAGCACATATTTAATTATTTATTGGCATATATTAAATATATATATATATATAAATATAAATATATATAAATACATTTAATTACATATTGGCTATGAAATTTAATTATTGGGCGAAAGCGTCTTTGTAGACCACATTTTTGGTGTAAACTCTGTGGTCTTTCTTTAAGTTGCCTTGTTGGTCAGTTCCTAAGACTTTTACCTTGACTTGCTAAAAGGACTTTGTTCGTGAAAATGCAACATAAAGTTGTCCGTGACTGAATACTGGAGATGGCAAATAAATACCAACTGAATCCAGTATTTGCCCTTGGCTTTTGTTGATGGTCATAGCAAAAGAAGTCTAAATGGAAACTGTTTTCGTCTTAATGTAAATGGAAGGTCAGGGTCACTGGGTGCAAGAATAACTCTTGGAATAAATACCCTGGTACCTTTAAAAGATCCGGTCAGGATTTCACAGTCAATGACTTTTGACATCATTTGCTTGACGACCATTCTGGTGCCATTGCAAAGACCTCTTGTTGAGTCAAGGTTTCGTAGCAACATTACTTCTGCACCAACTTTCAAGTTAAGTCTATGAGGAGGCATACCTCCAGGTGTTAAGCTGTTCAAAAACTCCATTGGATAGTTTGCTGTCTCCTCGGCATTTGCACTGTCTTGCTGAATAGAATCTATGCTGGTATAGCATTTCAATTCAGATTGAATTCGTCTAAGGACATTTTCATTAAGTTCAAGTGACTCGTGGTTTTTTGGAGTCAGGATTGCACGGTTAGCAATGCTGTCATCCCCTGATTGGATGACCTCAGGAAAGATAGCAGCAACAATACATCCATTTTCAATGCAGACTGGAGGAATTTCGAAGATGCCTTCTTCTAATCCAGGCTCTTGGAGTTTTCCATTCCCAAGTTTTAAAACCCAATCGGAAAAGCCTCGGTGTTCTGATGGGACATTGTCCTCATTGGCACGCATGTTTTGGTCTAACTTTAGGACCTGAATATTTTAGCAACACTTACTATTCTTCATGCATGAAGAAAGTATTTCGGTTCTGCTGCCATGTGGAACAACAGGGAGAATTTGTCTAAAATCTCCACCGAAAAGAAAGACTGCACCTCCTAATGGTTTTTTAGAAGGAACTTTTGGATCTTCAGCTAAGAGTTCTTTATACAGTGTGTCAACTGCATTTACTCCATGTGCTGGGGCCATTGAAGCTTCATCTCAGATTATCACTTTTGCCTTTTCCAGTTCATTTGCCGTATTAGTCCCATGTCGAATATTACAGGTTGATGTTTCATTTATTGGAATAGGCAGCTTGAAACGACTGTGGGAAGTTCTGCCTCCCTCAAGCAAAGTTGCTGCTATGCCTGTAAATGCACATGCAAGACTAATTCATTTTTGCTACGCACATAGTGCATGATTGTGTTGTAAAGGAAGGTTTACCATTGACATTGCTGTTGGTCTCGGAACAGAAATCTTTTGGGAATTCTTTTGTGCATTTGCCGTTTTCCATACACGGTGCGTTTGGATTTAATGGACCACATGGGCCGTGTATCATACAGGATTTTACAATTTCATGTAGCCTCGGGTGGGCATCTTTATCAGGGAGTTCTGCACAGACAATTTTGTCAATTCTTTCATTCTCCCAGACTTTGTCTTCCGGGGCCATGAATAGCAATATGTGCCCATGTGGTAGACCACGTTTTTGGAACTCGATCACGTGGAGCATAGCCCTAACACGTCCAAATCTATGATGTTTGGTTAAGTCTTCAAGTAGCAATTTAAGTTTCAACTCAAACACTCTTGCTACTAAATCAAGCCGGTCGCATGGTTGCTGACCGGGAAGTAAGTTTTCCCTGATTTCCCTCCATTTAGGATTGCACGTGAATGTTACAAATAAGTCAGGCTTGCCATATTTCCTGTCCATGGCCATAACATCTTGGTAATTTTGAGCCATATTTCTTGGACTCCCTTGGAAGGTTGAAGGCAATATAACTTTCTTTCCAGCCAATATGTTAACGTCCTCAAAATTGTGGTTGTTCACAAATCGGTGAAGAACATCATAGTCTTCAGCTCTTACTGTGTTTTGATTTTTTCGAAACCAATTCAAACGGTTTGCCTCGGTCTTGCAATAGGCATCAACCATGAATTGGTGAGTCAGCTTTCCTGCGTTGAGGAACTCGTTAAAGTTTCCATCACGAATGGCAAAATGGTATGAATACCATTGAAGCTGGGACACATTTCCTTGACCAACAGCTTTCTTCAGATCTGTGGTCCACCCTGAATCCCCATATGGGAAAAGCAAAGGGTAGCACATTGGGTCACAGAGTCTACTCAGGATGGATATATTTTGTAAAATTCCGTTTTTCGGATAAATTGTAATATCCCGATTTTCTGGGGGTGCACCATCTGCACTGTGAAAATGGCAGCAATTTCTCCTCTGGCAGTGGGAGCGTTGGTTCTGCCGGGGAGCACATTATTTACTCTTTCTCTCAAGAAAGTCATGCTATATTCAATTGGCGTTCGGTTTTCCCGATTTGCCTTTAGCATTTCGTCTTGTTCAAATTTGAGCATGTTCTTGTATTTTCTAGAGAACGGATTGATATCTCCAAGAAGTTTTTGGAGGTTCTCCATTACGACACGAATGCATCCATTGTTTGCTTGATTGTTCATTCTTTCTGTCAAGGCTTGGGCCGATTCCAAAATGTACAGTTGGGCATACTTTGGTAATTCACCTTGATTTGGGTGTAATGCAGATGAAGCGTGATAAATTTGCCCATGGATTCTGTAACAAAAAGGACCTGAACGTCTGGTCACTGATTGGTCAACTTGTGCTCCCATTGAGGCAAAGGCCATTGCACTGTTGTAGGACCTTATGTTTTCCATGAAATTTTTGGAATTTGGATCAGATCCATTCATGTAATTTGTAATGAAGGGATGCATTTGTATTTCATCTAATGCAATGGTCCCTTTATGGCAGCAATTTCACATTAATTCATTTTTGAAATGCGTGGCATTGCAAAATGGACATTTAGCGTCCATTGGGCCAAGATAACTTTCTTCAATTTCGTCTTCATTGAAGTTTTCGGGAAGCAAAGCGGTGTTGCGGGATCGGACATATCTACTCAGACGTCCTCTTTGATGTTGGCGTGCAACCCTTTGTCTTTCAGCGTTTGCCTCGCGTTCTTGTTGAAGTTGATTTTGTGGCATGTTTTCTCTGTGTTGCCGGTGACTTCCAGCATTAGCTTCACATTCTGCTTGAAGCTGCTCTTCTGACATGGCCGCTCTACGGCGTCTTTGAGCTTCAGCATTACGTGCTTTTTTTGCTGCAATTTCTTCAGCAGTTGGTGGTTGCTGGCGTTTAGGAGGCATATTTGATCGTATTTCATTACTTATTCATTGGATCATCAGAAATACGTATAAACATAAATATCACAATTAAAACATATACAGAAATATGGGACAATTACAAAATATATAGACGTACCTGTATACAAAATTACAAAACATATCAACACAATCGCATAGAAAACCTTTAAAAACTATAGGAACGGATAAATGTATACATTTGATGCCGGTAAATATCATTTGTTTATTTACTTGTTACTATGGTAACATACCGAAGACTGACACGCTACCTACCGCGTTATATTATACAGACATATAGGACAATTACAAAATATATAGACGTACCTGTATACAAAATTACAAAACATATCAACACAATCGCATAGTAAAAACATTAAAAACTATAGGAACGGATTCGATGCCGGTAAATATCATTTGTTTATTTACTTGTTACTATGGTAACATACCGATGACGGACACACTACCTAGCGCGTTATATTATAGATTCGTATGCAAATTCTGCAATATAAAATAAAACAAAAGGAATTTAGATTAAAATACATTAAAGTGTATTGGCTCATAGGAAGAAAATCTCATTTGCCATATACAATATGTTTGGAGTTATAGCACCTTGTGTTGTGGATATGCCAGTATGTGTATAAAAAAATATTAACTTTACAAAGTTTTCAGAACACAATACTATGTAAAATACACATACAGTACTCCGCAGTTTGCTCGTAATCGTAGCATGCATCGTGTCGTTGGTGTCGATGACATTACATTGGGGATCGCAAATGTTGCTGCTAAACACGAAGCAAGACTCTACCAATACATCAACACTGAGCCAATTCATTTCCTGGACAGTGATAGTCTTATTAAAGGACTAAAGTTGTGTCATAATGGGTTGGCATAGTGGCAGAGAAATATAGAGTGCAGTGCTAGGTAGTTATGAAGCAAGACGATTAATGGTTAAAGTTTAGGTTTTAAAGATTTAGGTTCATAATAATAATATAAATGAATTGTTTAATAATTACCAGTAATTTTAATGGCAAAAATATCGTTTATACGATATCCACATTATGGCAAATAATATCCACATTATTTAGTTTCCTTATGTCAAATGGTTCTTGAGACACAGCCAAAACAAGATGGCGATTCACCGGTTTTTGATAAAATTACGTGCTTAAAACTAATATATCTCGGTGAAAAATTGTTCGATCGTAACCAGATTAGTATCAAATGAAAACTCTGTTAATTTCCTAAAAACTCAGGGTTAATTACTTGTGTAGCTTAAAACATTACGAAGTTATGTAGGAAAATATCATAAATTCTGCAAATGTTTTCCAAGAAATTTAAAAAGGACGTCCTCCATTTTGTCAAATATGCATATTAAGCCGAGATACTGTAGTTTTCGGTTGCCTATTATATTACCAATGTTCTCAATTTTTTTGAACCATATATGTATTGCTGTACAGTAACACGTAACGTTTTAAGAAAATTCAGGTTTTTGGATTTTCGCCAAAATTCGGCTTTTTTATTAAATATCTCAGTAACGATGCCTTTTATCGAAAAATTATTATGAATTAAAAATAAAGCTTATAGAAAAACAAAACTTTTAAATATTATTTCATTTCTTTATGACTACAATTCGATGAGTTTAAGCAGTTTAAATGTGTATTTTGCCGACATCGTGTAAAACATTTTTGACTTCTAGGCGAAATATCTAGTGTACAGTAGGTTTTTTTTACTATAGTACAGAGGACAATAGTTGTAGCTCTTTAATGCATTTTAATTAAAATTTTTTTCTTAAATATTGTTCGTGTTATGACCAAAAATGTAAATGCGCTCCAACAGTTAGATTTTGTTATCGTACGTTATATGTTCGGGTGCGGTCCTGAGAGCCTATTAATTTATACTAAACTAAACTTTTTCAAATTGACAATAGAATTAAATATTATTTTTATTTTTTTAACGTCTATTGTAAACAAAACAATATCTGTTGCAATTTGTCACTGTCTGTACTGCTGGTTCGTTATATCAATCGAATAATTTAATAAAATAATATAATGTTTATTTTTCAACTTTTCTTTGATTAAGTTTTATAAGTATGGATGAAATATATATTTTTTTCGACTGAATTTTTAAGTTCTGAATTTTGAATGTACCCAATTTCAGGACTTCAAAGTACATCCTCGCGTTGTTTCACGTTTTCAACCCTTTAGGATGGTTTTCAACCCTTTAAAGTCGAATCCTTGCGTCGGATGTATTCCTTGACGTCAAAATCGTAATCATCACCCCCAATAACCTGTAGGTACTCACTTTCGAGGCTTTGACCGGCATTCTCGCGAAGTTTAATACTTACACCCCTTGATTATAGTCTGCCTCAATCCTTAAAAAACTATACTTTGCGTCGAATATAATTTTAGACGTCAGAATCGTAATCAGCACCCCCCCAAAAACCTTTAAGTATCTATTTTCAGGGCTTCAAAATGCATCCTCGCGTCGTTTCATATTTTCCACTATTTAGGGGTAGTTTTCAACCCTTTAGGGGTGAGAGCGGGCCAAAATTTTTCCTTCACTTTGTTCTTGAACCTTTTAGGAAGCGATAGCAAAAGGAATCAAAAAATTACATGGACACTAACTCAAAATCGGCAGATCGGCCCTTTGTGTTGATGAAATAAATAGTACCACATCGGTGAGTGCCTACGTGACTCCTGGCGTGCCGGGGGAAGTTCCAGTCGTTTGCAGATCATTCTGCACGGCAGAGGAGCGTAGCGTTCTGGATTCTTCTAATTGTCTGTCACCCTTCCAGGCGTATAGTTGTACGAAGGCTTACACGACCGGTGTCATTACACGGGCTGTTTGGCGTGGTCCAAGGTTTCCGACAAAACCAAACGTTTCGGCAGCACCACTGGCTGCCATCCTCAGTGGAAGAGACGAGTCAAAAGTAACGTGGATGTAGTACATGTGGTACTAACGTACTACATCTACGGTCAAACAGCCCGGGAGTTAGTTTTAATCTAAGTATACTGGAGTACTTTACAAGGGTCCAGGGGGTAGGGAGCGAAGATATAGAGTAAATACAGGATTTCAGAGTGGCTGAGTTATTTTAGACCAGGCGATATTAGAGTGCGGACTGTAGTTATTATTGCGGACTAGTGGAAAGTGATGATCGTGTTAATTAGTGCAACACTGTAACAAGGTAACGTTTACTTATTGTAGTTGTTGGATAGATTTAACTCGAGTTATTGTACCTAAGAGTGCCTTTGTTGATTTCTGACTGCTGTTTGTGTCTAATTAAAGTCTGTAATTAGTGACTTCAGTTATTCTGTTTCCACTGAACAACACGACAATCGGTGTGACCATCGTAACAATATGAATATTTGTAAACTATGTAGAAAGCGTAAATTGTGTACGATATTTGTGTAAGAGAAAAATCGTGTAAAAAAACTTTGAAGAATTTAAAAACATACGCACAAAAACGCACAAACGTTAAATGTGAACTGTAGTGTAATGAAGTTTTATAGTATTAATTATGGATGCACGGTAAATCGGTCGGATACATTAATCTTAAATTATTGGTGATTTTTACGGCTCGCAAAATCTTGAAAATTTCTCTCCAAAAGGTTTATATATACATAGGCTATAAGTATTGACATGTTTCTTCACATGTTTATGGATTAGGCTTCAAAACTTTTTCAATTTCAATTTTTTATGTTTACATAAATTATTTAGATAGAGGTTTTTAAATGAACGTATTATTATGTTAAAAGACAAAACTTGTAGACAGACTTTTAATTAGTTTTCAGAATAATATATTATTTAGATAGAGGTTTTTAAATGAACGTATTATTATGTTAAAAGACAAAACTTGTAGACAGACTTTTAATTAGTTTTCAGAATAATATATTATTTAGATAGAGGTTTTTAAATGAACGTATTATTATGTTAAAAGACAAAACTTGTAGACAGACTTTTAATTAGTTTTCAGAAATATATATTATTAGATTAAATGATATTACGCGATAGTAATAATGCATTTTGGTAGAACTCGATTACACCAGAAAGAGCAAAACAATTTTGTTGTCACTTAGGTCCCCATTACACCAACTTCTAACTACGTTTAGCGCACCAGTGCTCCTAGACCACACTTGTGTATTCTTCAACGTTTTGGAATAATGCTGCAATTTTATCTCATTACGTATAATATTTTTTCGATTACGTCATCACGTTCTATCACGCAATCAACAAAACCCCTTACATTACTGGTTGCGTTGACTTGTAATCTTCTATTATTTATATATTTTGAGAATTTAAATCTTATTTCTGCTAATTGTTAGTTCAGCAGCACGTTTATTAGTGTTTCATAATTAGTAGGCCTTAACTGTATATACTGAATTAACGTATTAAATTTTATTAGAGTTTTTGTTAAAAATAATTCTACATATCATTGTAGTCGATCAATTACAAGCTTGCTAAAACCTTGAGCTAATGTTGACGTATAAATGTACAGTTAACAAACGTTGACATTAAGTGTATAAAATAAAACATTTTACCATACAATTTTAAGCCACCATACAATTAAAACAGTTTCAGTCCGGAAAGATGAATAAAGGAAGACAATGTAGAATATAAAATCAAGGAATCAATTAATGGACGAATTATATTTGTCAAGCCAAAGGAAAGGGATTCAGTCATACGGCTTACATTCTAACTTTCCGAAAAAGACAAATAGGTGTATGAAGTGTGCTGAGAAACAATAGTCACCTACACAAATAGTGTGGAAAGGACAAAGAGGAAACTATTATCATGAAAAATACCAAAGGCGGTGTTAGCAGAGCAGACCCGGCAGTGTGATGGGAGAATTTGCTTTGGGGAAAAGAAAGATAGAGGAGAGAGAGAGAGAGAGAGAGAGAGAGAGAGAGAGAGAGAGAGAGGGGGGGGGAGAAGTTTGTTGGCTTTTGTGAGGAGAACAAATTTTCTGTTTATTCGCGGCAAACAAACAGTTTAAGAACTGCATGAGGAGATTATACACATAGAGTCGTTCAGAACACAAGAAGCGTTATCAGACCCACTATGACATAGTAAAACAAAAATTTAAGAGTAGTTTGAATTATTATTACAATACAAATACAATATAATATAATATAATACAATATAATCTCAAGCTGTTAACGGTTCCTCACTAGTAGTAAATAGAAAAGATTCGAAAATAAATCATGAAATGAATATTAAAGAAATGACACAAAAACTTGAATTTGTATGTGCACCAGAAAGTAGAATGGAACAAATAAGGTAGTAAAAACTGCTGTTAATAAACTGAAAGCAATGTAAAGATCTATTTTTTTAAATTAGGTAATTTAAAAACAGACTTCAAAAAAGAAAAAAAATGTGTTATTTTAGTAGAATATATAATTTTGCTATGGAAAAACTTATAACAAATAATTTTACATATCTTTAATAGAGTAACAGTTAGACAAAGAAAAAGGAGAATAGAAATGTAAGAGCGACAACTCAGATGACAACTACAGACTTAGCGGTTTAAAAAAATTATTAAAAATAAAATTGTGAATAAACGAAGAAGGAAAAGAGTAAACGAAAATTAATCGGAGATAACGTATCTAAGTACTCGAGCATCTGATAAAATAAACCAAAGGCAAAGAGAAAGACTATTTCAATGAAACGCCTATTTATTAATGATAATGTGATGTATTTATAATATGCACACACTTATTGTTTACTAATGGTACCTATAATTTAAATTTTCTATTGTATTGTATTTATTGTTCATAGCCTAAAGGGACCATACATACGATGTACAATAAAATTTTTTATTACTCACATTCTTAAAAACGATCGATTTCGGTCACAGACCATCGTCAGGTCATATACAGCACACTTGCGGTCACAATATCGTAAAACAGCCACTATTTACAAAAACGAATTCGTAGACATTGATTAATGAACGTGATATGTACGTCGTTGTCCAAAGTTTCCCGAGAACTGATTTTGTTACAGAGTGTTTATGTTTACATTCCGTTCTATATATTATATCAGCTGATTACTGAATATTGATTTTCATTTTGCCGCAATATTTCAAATGTGATACGATTTTTGAAGTCCGTCATGATGTTCAATAGATTTTCATGGCCCTCTTCTTTTACATGTTTGTATATTCGGTATTGTTCATATGTATTCGATCTTATTTCATCACTGCATGTTTTCAATGCGGTTAAATGTTGCTGTATTGGACCATATTCACAAGACTGTTGTTTTATGTGCTTGGCTACCGTTGAGTTCGGATTTGAGTGTTAAGAATGTTTGGTATGTTCAATATATCTGTGTTTAAACGATCTTGAAGTGAATCCTATGTATTTTTTGTTGCACCGTACATTACATTCTGTCGAGTTTGCAGGCTGACATTGATATTGGTAGACTTTTAGACTTTTTCATAAATGCTTTTCTTTTTTGTACTGCTTATTTTCAGATTGTTGTAGATGTCATTGCTTGTTCTGAACGCTAATTGATAGTCGTATTTTGCAAATGTTTTAGCTAATTTTTGAGAGTTGTCGTCAATGTAATGTGCAGGTATATAGGTTTTCTTCCTTTTGATTGATATGTTATTTGTTTTTGATTTATTTCTTTTTTGTTTTCCAATGATTTTATCGATCATTTGAGGCTGATATCCATTGCTTTGAGCTATTTGCTTTATGATGTGTATCTCTTTTTCATACTGCTTCCTGCATAAGGGATATGTGAGGGCTCGATATACCATGCTGTTGTATGCAGAAATTTTGTATGAGTAGGGATGGTTGCTCTCTATGTGAATGGTAATATCTGTTGGAGTATCTTTTCTGTATATAGAGAAATGATGTTTGCTTGCATGGCGTTTTATGGTAAGGTCTAGGAAGTTTATTTCGCCTTTATTCTCTATTTCTTTTGTAAATTTAATGTCAGAATTGATGGAGCTGATGTATGCTAGAAGTTGGCCGATTTGTCTAGCAGTACCTACAAATAAACAGATGACGTCATCCACATATTGTCGTCATAAGCCTATTTATTGGAATATGACTTATTTAATCCAGTATTAGACTTAGGTAGAAGAAAAACAGTAGGACTATATGATGAAACTAGATAGGCTTACGACAGTAAATGACAAAACAACAGAAAGTGTCATTATACCAGTAAGTGCATAAGGTATATAACCAATAAGGTGATAAATGATATTACTAAGGTTCCTCGTTACAGGAAAGAAAGACTGAAGCGTAAAAGAATATCAGGAATAAACATTATTGCAAAGACACTAACAGCAATGCTGATAGAAAAATGTAAAGCGTGTTTTCACAAGAACAATCTGCAATCCGTTAGCACAGACGATATGCGCATTTGTAAGAGACACAAGTGCTAACAGCAAACTTTGTTATTTCTCAAAAACTGTGAAGAAGTTAATTCCAAAAAGTCAATTGGGGATACGTTAAAGTTTATAAAATAAGTCTGTATAAAAAATTACTCAAGACATAGTCGATTCACGAAAAAACTAAATAGCAATCCATAACTAAGTGTTGTGTCAAGGAATATAAAAAAAATGCTTTATATAACTCCGGTTAATCAAAACATATGCTAAGCAACGACGTTTACTTCACCTAAGAATATACACAGCTATGAATACTGATCTGTAAAGGAGAAGAATGAGAAGAATTTGATTTAGAAAGTTCAGAGAGCTTAAAAATGTGTCTGTTGCAAAGAAGTGTACACACAAAATAGTACGATGAAATGCACAACGAGAAGGATCTAAAGGAAGCTAGAAGACATAAGGAAACACTACAGGAACGCTAAGTGATTCATGTTTATTTCAAGGCACAAGTGTATGTATAAGATAATCATTTGATAACTACATGTGATAGAAAAAAGGATATGAGATGAGAAGAATTAGCATGTTGACTTCTGCGTGTAATTTTTGGAAAGATAATTATAGTTGTCTGAGAGTTTGCTGGCAGCACGATGGTTGTAACTCCGATTCCGACAGCTTCGCAAAAGAAATTACGTATATTTAAGAGGGTACTCCAAACTAATTAAAATCTGTAAGAATCTCAGTTGTATATCTGCGTCTTGTTCCCTGAAGTGTTTATCTTGTTCTCTGCGGCTAAAAAGTGTCAGCATTTAATATGTAAATTTAATATATGTGAATAAACGCGCATATTGAGCCAAAATATCACGCAAAATATTAATAATATTAATGGTTGTGGCTTAACTAAGGCGTTATTTCCAAGTCTGGCGAGACCAAAGTCAATTTACTGTGATTGACCGTCACAACATTGCTCCACCCACGTGCCCTTATCTGTTAGAAGACTAATCAATGCCACGACCCCCGTGACTGGAGCCACACCGTGTTCTCATTGTTTACCCTGCTCTAAACAATGGTAGCGTGACTTAATTTTGTCCTGCCTCACGCTTTATCTGTCCTGCTAAATATGTAACTGCCAGAAAGTGTTCTTATCTATGGTGCTTGCATGTTGTAATTAAATCCAACAAATTAAGAAATAGGTGAAACAAAATAAAAATTAGACAAGTAAAGAAACCTAATTTGGTTGGCGTCTGTAGATATATATCTGTGTGTGTCTCGTAAAATCTAAAAAGTAAATATTGAGGAAGAATTAATAGACATGGTGAATAAATATGTGTATAGATAATAAAGTCATTGCAATTTCGAGGTGACATTTCTAGCGTTGTGCTATTGAATGAAATATATCGACGTGCCTATATCATTCCTTAGACGGCCATTGGGTCTCTTTAGAAATAATAACGCGCTCTTAAATTGAAAAGATTATTACTGTACATATAATATTACATATCAGTGTGTACCAATGAAAGTGGTTTTAGGACCATGAGAAAACTTGTCAGATTATGAAGGACTGTTGAAAAATATAATACTATGTCCATGCGTAAGAAGAGCTATGAGGTGCGAGGCGAGATGCAAAGATCCTGAGCAAAACGTTCTTTAGTACTGTATTCGAAAAACATGAGGTTACACGGAGACTATCATATGTTACGATGGTCTCATGTAAATAGTCGTATCATACAGAAGAACTGAAGAACTGTGGTCGTAGTAGATACAGAATAACTGAAATACCAAAATTAAGCCACTAATTACAAACTTTAATTACACACAAACAGCAATTATAAATCAACTAAGGCACTCTCATAGAATAATTCAAGTTAAATTTGTCCAATAGCATCAATAAATGTCACCTTATTACAGTTTCCCACTAATTAACACAAAAATCATTTCGCAGCATAAGACCGATCCGCACTTGTAAAATCGTCAGCTGTAATTGAACTGAGTATTTTTGGTATCCTCTATTTATTCTTCGCCCGCATTTGCAGTGTAATGATATAAAGGGCCTGGATTCAACATAAATAGTGGAGTAACTTTGGAAGAGGCTTCTCGCACAATCCAGAGCGTTAAGTAATTCTGCCGCAAAAATTACGTGACAACGTAGATAAACAGCGAAGCGGTACTATCTATTTCATCACCGTAGCAATATTGCGCGTAAAACAGTTATCAGTTTGTTAATACGCTAAAATGTATGATAAAATATAAAGCACACTCTTTATTTGCGCATTAAAGTCATGGAAGAATGGACGATTAAAACAAATTTGTATGACAACTGCAAGCGTGTGTATGATCGTGCTCCCTCAATTAAACTGTTACCGTCGGAAATCGAAGCAAGTGTTATCAGTCGTAATTAATGTTTATCTCAATTAATGTACTTACGTTGTTGATTGTTTCTGGGCATAACGTAATAAAAGCTATAACGACAGCAGAATGACTACGACAAGACGGGTTGGCCTCATTGAAAGTGACGATCTGCGGACGATGAATACTAACTGTGGCAACGCCGCGTCAACGTGGACTTAACACGATAATGTTATCTTACTAACAGTACAATCTGATCAGTGGACAGATACAGAGTCGGGACAGTGCCACACTTTTAAGAACACATTATTAGACTATACGCTTCCGACTGTCAACCGATTGCCCGAGGAGGTATTAGAAAACCAATACCTAATACATATGGTAAAATAATAAGAGAATAAGTCTACTTAGTTAATAAACAATACATACTTATTATTTTCATTTAATATACAGTAATGCCCCACTTAGCGCTGATTCGTCATTGCGCTTTTTAATGAAAAGTCAGGTCCAACTGAGTTTATTTAGTTATCAATACGTACAATGGGTTGAGACGTGGGTCGTCCGAGGATGAGATGGGTGCCGGAACAGGTTTATATAACCTCATCCTTGAAGAAGAAGAAGAAGAAGAAGAAGAAGAGACGTAAAATGTATTATTTATTCGCTATTTATTTTAGTACTACGTATATATTTTTTGGTAGTTCATGTAATTTTTATATTTATTATTATTATTATTTAAGATTTTTCAATTTATGAATCGGCAATCATGTTGGGTTTAAAGTCTGACCCTGTATATAAGATGCAAACAAAAAGCATCAGCTTGGTTGTGAAATTACAAGTGTTAAGCTGATTAGAAGCTGGTGAGCGTCAAGTGGATGTAACCTGTTCATTAAATTTGGCATCTCGACAATTAGGATAATTTTTAAAAAATCTAAAGAGATAAAAGACATCTGACTCAAAAAATAATCTACTACTAAAATAAGTCGATTGAGAAGCAATGTGCTTGAGAAACGGAAAAAGAAGAATCATTTGGACTGATGATCACACAGTGCTTAAAATGCCATCAAGTCACGCGCATGTCAATACCATCATGGAGAAATCGAGACGCATTTTTAGTTACATTCAGGGCGATAAAGGAGACAAATCAGAATTATTTGGAGCTAGTAAATGGCTGTTCGATAGGTTTGAGAAACGTTCAAATCTTCACAACTTTAAATAACAGGCGAAGCAGCTAACGCGGATAATCAGGCTGCGTTGGAATATCCTACGTTTTTTCATTGGGTTTAAGGTTTTCCTAATGTACGCATTATGTACTGTTAAAGTAACTAAATTAAATTTATTTATATTAATGTATACGTTTCTAGTAAAACACATATTTAGTACCTACAAAAAGCAAATAAATTAAAATACAAATAAACAAAAGTAAAACAATAAAGAAAAAAAGAATAAAACAAGTAGTAAAATCGAATAATCATTGAAGAAACCGAAGCCGTACAGCGCTGCTACGTATAGCGCTTTGTGATCGCTGAAAGTATTCAACCGCTGAGCAGGATATTACCGTACAAACCTGTAAATTTCACGTCACTAATACGTACGGTGTCTCCTTCCTGTTACGATCCAAAACTCGCCTTAATGACCTCGGCATAATAATGTTTTTGTAAAGGTCCTTAAAGATCACGCTTGTTGATAAGCCTCTGGGACTGGGCCAACGAGGACGGTAGGAAGCGGCGCGGCGGGTTGGTTAACTACGACGATACCCAGGTTCGTCACGCGAATCTTGCATCAATAGAGCGGACCGCTCGTCTACTGATTACTATACTGCCCACTACACTACTGTATTTATCTTTCTCTGTTACTTATGTGGTACACAACAGTTCTATCGTATACTTTTTTATGACAAAACGGATGTAAGTTATATTTTAAGTTAACTTCCGGCCCTGGAGAATACCAGTTAGAAATACAACCTTTCGGCTGCGCAACATCTTCAGTTGTGCGATAACACAACAAAAAATTATATTTAAAAATAAATAAAATTATACAACAATAAGTCGAGAAACTAAATATTTCCTTAAAACTGAGAGCGGAATAAACTAAAGTACAGGAGGTCGTCTACTTTCGGACGTTCTATTTTCGCACATTTCGCCCTTTCGGACATTCGAAATCGATACCCTTTTTTAAGTTTCCTACTGTCGAACACTGACGGTGGTGTGAGGAAGTGAAAAGCGCTAAGACAAGCGCACATACTCGTTATTATTCCCGATTTCATAATTAATGTTAGTCTATTAATATAAAGAATGCAATAACTGTTAAAGTAATAATACTTAATTAATGTAACAAAGAAATAATACTCTGCTGTAAGCTGTTTCGCGAACACTCATTGTAAACTTTACTAATGTACAAAAATTATTAATTTAGCGTCTTACCGTGTTACATATTTCTGTAGTAACAGTAATCATATGATGTAAATTCAAGCGAAAATAATATTCGATTTTATTTCAATTTAGTGTTCATTAAGCCTACCCTACTAAATCACGTGCACAGTACGCCTACAGTAAATATAGCTTACTGTAGCCTACGTAATGTGCAGTACTCGAGTTTCTGACAATTCGAGTTTAGAACACGTTTTCGGGAACATATTATGTTCGAAAGTCGACGACTTCCTGTGTAATAAAAGAGTTACATAAACTTAACTAACGGATAATGTCTTCACGTAAGAGGTCGTCTGTGAAAGGTATCATTTATAGCCAGTAACAGACGATCTCGAGGCTACAGACAGTATTGCTAATTTCCGTTTTTTATGTCTCTTATTACTTTGAATTTTAGTTTATCGTCTCTTCCGTTGAAACAACTAAACAATACCTAAGTTATACCTTTAATTTCCACATAGGTTTTACATAAACACATACCTTTATTTTGTACATAGGTTAACTCTCCAATATTTCTTACAATTTTTCTATATTATGAATATTTTTTCAAATATCAAATACTTCTGCACGTAAAAATATAATAATATAATTTGAAAAAAATTTCCTTGGAGAAGTATTTAATGTTTGAAGAAATATTCTTAATACATTCATATATGTTTTGTTGTCGCACAGACGAAGACCCTGATTCCAATTGGTCGAAACGTTGTGTTCAAAACTTACATCAGTACGTTTACAGTCATGTACAGGCTTACTTACTGTGACCGATGTTAGATAAACAATTTTTCATTGTTGATGTCAACAGGTCACGGTTTTTCGATACATTAATATCAGCTTCTCAAAAGCCAATATGCAAATTTTACACAACCGAGCAACAAAGTATCCAATATACTCACGTACATACGTACATAGGAAGCGTAAGCCTAACCCTACCTAATCTAATTTCGTTTTCTTTTATGGTGTAGAAGCTTCTTCTACTGTTTGTTCACATCAATGTTTCCAAAACTTTTTGGTTCACCGCCCCCTTATCAAAGATTATTTTTTCTCGGTGTCTTCTCGAATACAGTTTTAGCAGAATCTTTGTAATTTAGTATAATTTTACTCATAGCGTTGGGTTTGCTTATCTACAAAAACGTACTGGTATAACGCAACAAGGAGTTTAGAGGTTAGAAAACCGTAAAAATGCTGTTCAGAGCAACACACACAACATATTGATCTCGACTCCCAATATATTTGTAAAGAATTTAAGTACGTGGTAGAACGTGTAAGATGATAAAAACTTGTGACTAAAATTGCCACAAAACGGTGTAATTTAATGATTTGACAGCGAAATTGGCCACTTGCGCCTCACTGATCCACCCGTCCAGCAAAGTCCCCTACAGATCCATAGATCCCTCCAGTAACAGTCACCGCCCGCTTTGGGAAACAGTAGTTTAGATCTTCTTTCTACGAAACATTTTTCCTCTTTATACGGTCTTTTGCCATGTCCTTGTTTGTTTTACATTATATTTCCTTCTTTTTTGATATAGCTCCAACTGAACTGTTACACTTCTCTTTTGCTCCTTCCCTTCCATTCTATCAAGTGTGCCCTTCCATTAGTTCTTAACTTGTTTCTCTTCTCCCATTCTCATAGATGTCTAAGCCTTATTAATTTTCTTGTCTCCTACTAACTCTTCCGCTAATTTCCCTTCCAATTGTTTCTCGTATTCCCTCATTTTGTCTCGTTAAAATCTCAGATTTTTCCTAAGAGTTTTGTAACGTTCCTGCTGCCTTCCTGGCAATATCCAATTCTCTCCACTGCACAGTATCATTTGCAGGTTCACAGTTGGATAACTTTCCTTGGTTATTTTTTCGTAGTCAAGAAATTTGTAATTAAATATTTCTGGTTTTTCCCTGTTATATACCAAAGTACATAATATCTGTTATATAGAACACTACTATTAAGGTTCTGATCTTCATGAATCTTTGTGGGAACAGCTTGTGCAGTCTCTGCACACGTATTGTGAATTATTTCGTTATATTTTTGGAGCCACTATATTGAGGACATTGCTCGTAAAGATTTTATTTGTAGGTCGTAATGGAGTTATTCCTAACAATTTTCTTTAAATTCCACCATCAGTTTTTAAATACGTCATGCTCCAGTATTAATTTCTTTTTAATGTTTCAGACATTTTATGATTTTTGCCGCAATGTGTCCTGCTGTTTTTGGTGTGTGCAATGATTCTTACATTCCCAGTCAAATATGGGATGATTTTACACTTCTAAACGTGATATCTACTTATACTTTTTGCTTCAATGTTGCTTTACATTTTATATTTCATGTGTAAATTTTGAGCTAAATTTCACAAGCGTTACGTTGTCTTATTTTGATACGTGAGGCACTCATTCATTTTCTGAATGTATATCAACGGTCTTGTTAATAACATTTTAAGAGTCAAACAAACGTAATGCACGGCGATTTGCTAGTAAGGTTTATAAAGAAAACGAGAAAAAGATTTGTCGGTTGTAAAAGCTGTTTGGAAGTTCGCGGTCGTCAGTTGGTAATCTGAAACAATACTCCGTGAGAAGGACAGTACCAATCCGGAGGAAAAAAAATATATATAAAAGAACTCTTATACGTCTCCAGAGAGATTTTACGAGCGGCATCAAAAATTATAATAAGTTTCGTCGCTGCGACTGTAAATCACAGACTCGTCTTGAACAAAACAAGTGCGGCAACAGTCCCACGGCTGCTGTCACGGGTTCCGTATAATGCGACTTTAATGGCGCCGCGGTTTTATTACCTTAGACGAAGTTTATTACGACCTCCGGAATTAACGGACTTGCTACGCTATACTTGACGACGAGGAGATTACAACAAGCACACGGTTAATTAAATATTTAAGCAATGTTTGGACTTCACGTAAAACACATTTGAACGTTTACAGAATTGTGGAAGTTTGTTTTTATTATTAACTTTGATATTGTTACGATACCAAAAGCAGCCCAATACAAGGGAAGATATACCATAGAATATAAAGTAAAAAGCATGCGGCTAAAGGTAGATAAAAGAAGAAGAATTAACAATTTTAAATAAATAGCACTAGAATGACTGTAACGTATACGAGACAAATGAATATCACCCAACCCAAGTGATTGGCCAAATGACAAATTATATGAAAAAACCCATGAAATAAAAAACTAAGAAAAGTAAGTATAATGAAATGTATCATTGAATATAGAAAGTACAAACCAAAAGAAAATGTTAGTAGCTAAGTAAGTATAGAATAATGATGAAATAAACAAATAATAAAATACGTACACAAACAATGATACAGAAAAGTGTAATAACAAAAATGAAATATAATAGAGATAGACTAATACTCTAAATAGTCAAAGACCAAAGTGAACCAAGAGTGCATGATATGAATAGGGAGTGAATTACAAATAAACACCCTGTGATAATGGTGATAACACCAATGTGATTAATAATAACCAGTACGTATGTACACCAGATGACGTCACTGATTACAACTTTAATTAGAAACAAACAACAGTTAGAAATTAACAGAGACACTGCTATAAAATAATTCAAGTAAAATGTGTCCAACATGCAACAGTAAATGTTTCTCACTAACACCAGACCGCAAGTCACAAACAATTACTCCGAACCGCACTTGTTATAGTGCCGGGTCTAAACTAAACTGTGCTGGCCTGTCTCGCACTGTAGTGACAAAGCGGGCCTGGATGCCGGTAGAATAGTAGGGCTACGTTTGGAGGCGGCATCTCGAGCGTTATAATTCTGCCGCGCACACTATAGGCCTACGTGCAAAGCGTCACGTAGTAACAAAGCAAAGCAGTATTATCTGTTTCGTCAGCGCAGCAGAACTGTACGCGATAGTCGAGAATATGGAATAAATACAAATCCGAATATTTCTATTTTCATTGTGTAACACAAAAAATATTTATTCATAAGGGTATTCTGTACATGATATTTAACGTGCAGGTACCCACAACTAGTTGTTTTTCTGAGGGACGTTCTTTCCGAATTTCACGCCTGCCTTTCTTTTGTTTAGGTCAAGAGTATGTGAAGTATATTGTGTGTATAAGTGTACTTATATGCGTACATGTAAGTGTGATATGTACATACGTTTACATACTGTTCATACAGAACCCACACAGCAGAATCCTGACCCAAGAAGACACCACCGAGAGTATTCACGTTTGCACATGCAGAAATATGATGTATTTGAGTGGAGTTTTATGAAAGAATATATGTTAGGGACTTACAGGACTATGATGTACGTATTGCTACGCTAAAGGCATAGGCAATACTGCATCGCTCTGTGACTATGTGACGATTTGCATGCACGTGAGAATTATGTAACGCTCTACTATATTATTCGAAATCCCCCCCCCCCACATTTCAGACGTTTATCGACAATTCTACTGGCATCCAGGCCTGCTGTGTCCATTATATTGCCATGCCACACACCAGAGGTATAAGTGACCAGCCAGCGGCCAGCCGAGTTTAGTTTAAACCTGGCAATATTACAAGTGTGGTTCTAAGTGATTGTGACTTACGGTTTAGTGTTACTCAGTCCAAAATTGCAGGTGACATTTATTTTTATGTGTTGGACAAATTTAAGTTGAATTACTGTATAAGAGTTGATTTTTAACTGTTGTCTGTGACTGGCTGAGGTTGAAATTAGTGGCTTCATTTGGTTCCAGTTACTCTGTTTGCGCTGTACAACTCGACGATCCGTGTAACCGTCGTAACAGTATAAGCTAAGATGTACAAGAATTAGTGGGTGGCAACGAAAAATGGAAGAAATTAGAAAAACGAAGTAGGGAAGAAACACTGAAAAATGGAAATTAAATTCTTCTTGTCGAAGGCGACTCTGGGCTTCGTAAGAAATGAAATAAAAGGAAAACATAAGGCTTCGCGTGAAACAAACTAAAAACAGAATTATTCAATTTATTATCCGGGCTGTAAGGCTGTGGCTTACTAAAATTATCATGCTGATCAATGTTGATGTTATAATCAGACGTTTCGGCTTCAACTCTGCCTTTGCCACAGTATTGTGGTTTACTGACGCTCATCTCGTCAGTCGTTTCAGAAACCTTTCACTGAAGATGGCCTCCAGAGTTGAGGCCGAAACGTCTGATTATAACATCATCGTCGATTTAGTAGGCCACAAGCCTTATAGCCCGGATAATAATTTGAATAGTTGTGACACCAGCCGTGAAAGCATTGGAGACAGATTACAAACAGAATAATATTAAGTAGTTGACAACAAAACCAGAATGACCGAACTTCAAGAAGTTCAGCCAGAAGACCAATTAAGACACTGAAAATACAGCAGGCAGACTGAATTAATACAATTAAATTTAAAAAAATTTTTGACCTTAATCCGTCTATGTGACCGCTTGGTTTCTGTCTTCTTACGCGTTTCGGATTAATTTAATCCATCATCAGAGAGTAAAAATTCGTCAGTTATGACTTCGTTAAAACATTAAAAGTGACACTAAAATACATTTATGTATATTGTATATGTTCTACAAACACAGCGGCGTACGCGGATGTGAGTGCGCACTCGACACCGGTTGACGACGTACTGCACAGTTTGTTTGTTTGTTTGTGCAGTACGTCGTCAACCAGTGTCGAGTGCGCACTCACATCCGCGTACGTCGCTGTGTTTGTAGAACATATACATAAATGTATTTTAGTGTCCCTTTTAATGTTTTAACGAAGTCATAACCGACGAATTTTTACTCTGTGATGATGGATTAAATTAATCCGAAACGCGTAAGAAGACAGAAACCACGCGGTCACATAGACGGATTAAGGTAAAAAATTTAATTTTAATAATTGTGACGCGGATACCAGTACAATGACTTTAGAATTAATACAGCAGGCCAGTTGTCGGAATGGAAAGGAGGTGTCCGTGGAATGCTTACCCTTCCATAAGCACTACGCATGTTGATGGCCATGCTACTTAGAACGCGTCAGAGCAAGCGTCTGGCTCCATGATTAATGGCGTGTATATTCCGGATCACGTACTGCTCAAGTATCCCGTGTCACAACAAGTAGGGGTTGTGTCTTATGTGGTTGACTACGGTCAGCGCTGTGAGTGGTTGTCACCTGCTGCGGCCAGGCTCTACATCCGTCCCGCCTGTACTTGGCTCTTATTAGCACGATTAAACGGAATAATGTCCCACCGACTCTTACTGTCAATTACATACCACATTCAATGGCGTATCTAGAATTTTGCCTGGCGGGGGGGGGGGGTCCGGTCGAGTCGAACTCATACAAAAGAAAAAGTAAGTTAAGGCTAATCAACATTACTATCTTTAAAATGGCTGAGTAACGAAAAACACTCCGAAATCAATCCCATTAAAGTAAATGATAATAACAAGATAAAAATACGCGTTATTGAAACATTGTTTAGAAGATACTGACTGAATTGATTTTATTATATTTAATATTTATATATATATTGCAACGATACGTTTAGCATAAGTATATGTATCAACCCCTGACTGAGGTATGATAGCATACGAAAGCACGTATGAAATACATAAAATGTAAATAATAAAAATAATGTAATAAATATATGTTAGGTATAAGAAATAATATAATAAATAAACGTAGTATTTAATTTTAAATAAATCCAATATTGTAAGTAAGCCTGAATATGGAATCAAATAGCTTAGTTAGTTTTTAAACGTAACGAAGTGGAGAAATTGACACGCGCTGACCGGCAGAGATGACGTCAGAGCGACCTGCCGCCGCTTGTGTATCAGTCTGCGTGTGTGTGTATGTGTACATGTGTAAACGACAGACAGGTTGAATTATGCAAACGAGGGTGGAAGATTTTACACAGTTTTTTAAGTACTGAACGATAACCAGAAGTCACACGAATCAGCGACGTATGTAAAAACATAGCTGACGCCTGGCGCTTCAGTTTGGCGTTAAGTGGTCATTAATCGTGGGAACCGTTCAGCCACAGTGTGAAATTTTGCCATAACTGCCATAATTTACACACCATAACATTCATAATTTGCATAAACAATGTTTAATATTATACCGAACGATTGGTGAAATAATATTTATAAAAAAGTGTGCGCTTCATAGAAAGACGCGTAGGTTGAAAGTAACAATTAAATCGACGCGCCGACCTGTTCAATGTTGTCAAAACAGTTTCCAACAGGAATTTCAACGACGGCAGCAGTATAAAACCCCAGCGAGCGACACACTCTTTCTCAGATGAACTCACTTTGACACGTAAGATCCACGCATCTCGCAACCGCGAATTTTACAAAATCATGTAAGGTTTCTAAACAGTATTCAATAACGTGAAGTGCGATGGAACCGGCATTACGTCGGTGCAAGTATTAATGAACACGAGTGATTTTAAAATGACTATACTAACGAATCTACGAGAGTTGTAACTACGATGAAATTCGAGAAGTCTACATAGAACTGCTAGACATCTACGAGGGACAAGATAAGAAGAGGAGAGGAACTAGAACAAGAAGACGAGAGGACGCAGGGACAGCACATGCAGCTACATCCAGCCGTACATCATCACGACCAGAGGTCCACGTCAGAACTCAGCATCCAGGAGACGGAGCGAGGAATTTCAACGACGCAGAGGCAGAGAAGGTGATACCGAAGAGGATCAACAAACTCGAGAGTCCAGATGACGGTAACAACAAAGTTAAATGGTTGCAGAAAAATGCAGGTGAAGTCAGACATTTATTTAATATTATACATGACCCTGAGGTCTATCGAAAAAAGCTCTAGTTTCCATATACAAGTTTACAAAGAACATTAGTATATTTTTAAATTTACATAATGAATAAATAAATGTTCAAAGTATAATTGATAATAGAGATTATAACTGTAGTAATCTCATAAATAAATGATCAAGGAAGAACCATATTTTTATTATATTTTTGTAGTTGATCAGATAATTAAACTCAAATATGAGAGTTACGTAATTAGAAGATTGTTAATTAATTGAAACATTAAATAATAGAATCAATTAAAGTAATAAATGTTCTCTATGAATATTTTAATAAATATTTAATTAATTAAAAGTTTTATTAAGTGGTATAGCCTATATTAAAAACCACACTTGCAAAGACAAGATGAATATTAAATTTTATACGTATTAATCACGTTTTTATAATAATTATATGTGTTATATATTATATGTCTGTGTAATATTTCAGGTCATATATGATTTATGCGTGTGTATACTATGTCTTAGAAATATAAGAAATAAGATTTAAACACGTTATAATTGCATTATATTCAGATCGAATATAAGGGTTCAAATAATAATTAACCCACACAAAACAATTAATAATATGATACTTTTAATTTTTAAAGAATAAATCAAATGAATATGATTTTATTAAAACAGGCGTACTAATTTCACAACCAGTACTAAATCCTCTGTACCCTTTACTTGTATTAAACTTATATAACGATATTCACGTGCTTATCCACACTCAATCAACGACCAAAGCCTGCGACCCAGCCGGGGAACATCAAGGTAAATACTGAAGAAGAAGAGTATACTTCCGAGACGTGGGTAAGTGGGCACAAATGAGTTAGAGCATATGTGTAAAGTAAGTGTCTAAAAATAAAGTTGGGTATAGTAATTGGCGTGCCCAACGGTGTGGCCCGACACGTAGAAAAAATAACGTGTTGCAAAAAGAAAATAAATGTTAATTATCATTACAAGTAAACGGCGCCCTGGTAATAAATAAACTCTAATAAATAATTAGCAAAAATATTGTAGAAAGAATTAATAGTCAATTTATGTAATAAATAATATTACAAATTGTTAAATTAAGTACAGAGAGAAAAAGAGTTGTGAAATTAATACTGATAAATAAAATAAAATTTAAATAAAGAAATATAGAGTCACGGTGGACCAATAATTAAAAATATAATTCATATAACAAATCAGTTAGGACACCGTAGTCTACAATGACGACGAAGCAACCAACAATGGACTTCGAAACGATGTTTAAACGACTTCAAGAAGAGTTGAAGACGAATAGTGCAGAACTAAGTGAAAAATTAGAAAGTAAATTCGAAAGTAGCAGTAATGAATTAAAAACTCCATTCCCCGAAAATACAATCCTGACCACATTCTTTTTTTTAGGTTCAGAATGAATACTTTAATGTATGTTTCTTTTTTTACTTCTAGCTCGTTTGCAGTAAGTAAATATTTTGTATCCTTTCTGTTACAGGACAACATTGCTTTGGTTTTTCCTGGCACACACTTCGTCCTTGTCATTTTCCGATCCGATGGTGGTGCTGTAACTGATTTCTAGCTCTCGTTCACAAAACATATTTTTTGTCAATTCTTCCGAACAACAATAAAGGTAAAGAAATATTTTATCAAGAGACAGCTTTGAATCGATTACAAAAGTATCCTGCTTAACATACTATATCCGCGACAATGCTTATTATTCGATTACAGCGTTGCTTGTTTGGGGTGATCGAAATTTTCATCTTGTGACCGTTTGCATATATTTGTGGGTTAAGTGTGTCTTTTTTAATGTGGAAGAAGGTTATTGCAATCTGCTCACTTTTAGTTGACTGTGCTAACTGAATAAAATTTAGAATAAAATTTATCCTTTTCTTTGTCAATTACGTGATACCATATTTGCCTAAATCTCCAGCTTTTCTTATTCTTCTCAATTATTGTTCCTCAAATTCTTTCACTTGTCTTGTGTCTTCCATGTGCTGTAAATTTAGCCAACAGCTTAATTATCTTTTTGTTACAAATTCTAGTGAAAACTGTATCTTTATATATCCTTTAACAAACATTTCTCATTGCGTACTTTTCGTAACTTCTACGATTCGTTTCAGGTACATCATCTGTATATCGTGTACTCTGTTTTCTTCCTTTCAGTCAACGTGCATAACTCACAAATAGATTGTGTGTCAAAATAAGGTCTATATCTCGTAAATAATAACGTACATTAAACAAGTAGGCGGTACATTTTGTTGGCGCTCACACCAAAATCCATAAAAAACAGTGTCAAATTTATTCCATGTTTTTAGATTAAACAGTTAACTTCCGATACATATTTCATGCTTACGTAGAAACAATATTAGTTCGCTTAAATTTGTATTCAAATTTACGTCCAAAATTGGTCTTCACGTTAAAATTACAACGATTTATTAATCAGTTGTTCGTGTTGTGCTGTATTGTATCACGGGGCGGCGGTGTTTCACCAAGACTAGGCCGCTCTATTGACAGCAGCGGCCGTAAGTAGTGCTTTATGAAACAAAGGGAACAAGAACGTGTTAGCAGTGTACTTGACTGATCAATCAGCAGCGGGTCCCCATTATGACTACACAATTGCACTTGAAATGTTTTTAAAACGAGGATTAGAATCGTGCAGCTGGGAGGTTGTTAGAGATGAGGGATGCTCGCCTTGCCTTGCCTCCACCCTTACATCTCGACTCGTCTCGCCACAATGTGACGCCAAATTGCAATCGATCCTGGTCTCTTGGCGCCACCACCGTACTTTTCCATTCATATTATATATATGTATACATGTGTGTGTTGTGTGAGAGCGCGTACACAGTTTATATTTAAAAGGAATATTAGAAAATATCAAGTGTCTTTGTTTCTCATTCGAATAGAATACCTACACAATGCAAGCAACTACCACACAGTTAAGAGGCTCTGGAAACACATACTCAGACGCGTAAGCACGAGCTCTCCACTCAGAGTTTAAGAGCTGTCGTGGTATCGCATGATAGGGTGGGTGGGCTGTGGAGGAGGAGAAGGAGGAGGCGAAAGATAAACACAGAAATAGAAGGGTTTCATATGAACCGTCCCGTCAGTCTGTCTCCTTTCATTGTGCACACACAACCACACGCGCGCGCGCGCGGTCGCAGACTCTGGTTTTCCACCAGTACTCTCGACTTGTGTGAAACTACACTCCGAAAATATTCATTGTGCAAATATTGTAATTAAATAAATGGGTTTCCTTTTTAGCGCGCTCTGTAGCTCAACTCTTTTATTCGGCTGAGAGCAGAAATATTTACCTTAATAGTTTTGACGTATTAATTTTTAATTAAAAAGCGTGCTAATTTTTTGTTATTTTCATTCGTAAGAAATTTACTTGCGATTAACATACTCCCTTACTTAATACCGACTGTATATAACAACTGTTGACTCTAATTATGTGAGACTACAGGGAAAAGCCATGTAAATCACATTATAAAACTTAAATAATAATGCAGAGCGGAT
Organism: Magicicada septendecula; assembly: GCA_034769895.1. Taxonomy (NCBI): domain Eukaryota; kingdom Metazoa; phylum Arthropoda; class Insecta; order Hemiptera; family Cicadidae; genus Magicicada; species Magicicada septendecula. Next base: position 87,720,434 of record CM068371.1, on the reverse strand, counting down.
TAAAATATGTTTGGATTAATATTTGGAAATGTGCCAATATGATTTGATTAATATGGCAATTAATGTTTGGAAAATATTTGTGAGGTTGAGAGTTTCGACCATTAACTGGACACAATTTTAAAACGGTCGTATCAACGTTTTAGTATATTCGTTATCATTGTCAGGTCCTGTATACGGACAAAACATAAATAATTGATAAGGCTAAACATCTTTTTCACTTCACGGAATAGGCACGTTGCCTGTTCCGTCTTCTCAGCACATCTCGCCATCTTGCTCTTGGTCCACCTAAATTCCTTGTTCCATATGGCCTGTAGCCTACCTCTGTGCTAGTTTAGGTAGCCGTCTATCCTCTATTTTGTCCAGATGTTGCGACTATTGCAGGCGATATATCTGGATTGTACCGTTTGTGAACAATATCTGTAGTTTATTCACAAAGACATTAGTACGCAAACGATATCGCCTTGTTCAACCCTTCATCGCCTCAGAAAACTCATTTCTGAACTATCCATAGTACCTAATCTTTTATACACTCTTCTAATTAGGCAGTTAATAAATATAAAGCAGTAGTTATGAGAATAACGAAAATAATAAAGAAAGAAGAAACGGTATTTGAGACAGTAAAACGTATGTCCCTTGGCCGGCTGTAGTAGAAGGACGGAATATTAAACGTGGCAACGTTGTGTCTGAGGCCTATAGTGTAGTAAAATAGTTAAAGTGAACATGTTATATTTTGATTTAATTTCATAGCATTACTAAAACCATGAGTATGGTTTATAGCTAAATGTAAATTATAGGTCTCTGCGCACTTAATACTCTACGTTTAAGTTGAAGAAATTAGTGAATTAGTGTTTATCATCTGAATGAGTTAATTATTATATTTCTTAAATAATATAATAGTAATAAATTTTTGATTTGCAAAAAATGAAGATTTATAAAACTGCTGTTAACGGCAATTAAAAATGACGCGATTTGATATTGATATACACAATTTAAGAGATCGTCAAATATCAGCTGGTTCCAGTGTTGCCACGTTTAATATTCCGGCCTTCTACCAGAGCCGTAATGCAATAGCTAATTACGTGTCTGAAATATGTACGATGAGACAAAGAATAACCTTTCAATCACGATCTATAGATGTATTGTCAGTGTCCTGGACCGGATTAACGCAGAACCGATGTTTGCATGCTACCGGACCGCAGGCAAACAAAAGTTAGGTTTCTAAAACAGATTAATGTGCAATACTTTTGCAACTTCAGAACATAACGAGAACGTGGAAAATCGTACATCTTCTTCTCATCCTCTTCAAGGATTAGGTTATATAAACCTGTTCCTAATTAGTTTTTTCGATGATCATGCTTAGCTTTCGCGGATGATCTTCCCATCTTCGCCCACTCAGAAGAAGAAGCAAGAAACCAAGCAGAAGATTTCAGAGATAGCGGAGAAAACCGACCTCTAAATCGCCTTTGCTAAAATGGAAATTATGACCACCCTATTTAAATTCCCGAAAACGTGCCTGGACACTACGTATGGAGAAATAAAATATACTAACAATTTTAAATATCTTGGGGAAAACATATCCCGAAACGCCTCAGACAAAGAATCCTTTAAGATAAGAAAACTCAAATTAGCAAATGCCTTTACTCTAACCTTTACGGAACCTTTAGGGAACTGTGCGGAAAGAAAAACTTTTTAGAAGTGCGAAAGTCCGCCATTATAGCACTGTGATCGGCCGGTGATCATGTATGGAGTGGAAACAATGTGCTTTCAAAATCTGGAACCTCTTCTTAAAATTGAACGAAGAATTCTTTGGAAAATTTATGGCCCCAAGAAAACCGAAGATGGGTATAGGCATAGACCCAAAAAAGAGCTGTACAGGGATCTGGATGATCTGGAAACGGCCTTCCAAAGGAAACGACTGAGTTCCTTGGGCATATGGTTTGGATGGACCGGTCCAGATTAAACAAACAAATTTTGAAAGATATTTGGCAACTTTCCAGTCTGAACAGATACACCAAACAACTCAAGGAGGAAATGATGAAACTGGGTATCTCTTTGAATGACTGTGTGGATAGAAATACATACAGAAACAAAATTTAAAATCTTAAGGTTCTCGCGGTGAGAAGAAGACGAGAAAGGGGTGGACAGTGGAAAGGAAGGTGGCGCATAGTGTGCGAATGAGGGCCTTCTGACAGGAGAAGAAAAGGAAATGATGTTCGCGTGGTCCACGGCTGGCCTGTTCGTGTGAAAAAAAAACATATCTTTTTACGTGTGTGAATACTTCATTAGGAACAATAAAATCAATTCGATAGTAGATATTTAACATCTTTGAGAATAACTAATTATAAACACTGTCACTACTTACGTAAACTCTTGTTGCCCTTATCAGTGAGAGATTACCGTGATATTGGGAATTATAAGAATTCCCTATAAGCTTCAGCATAAACATTTATAAAGTACTGAAATACATAATTTTATCTCAGAAGATAGATTCTTATTTTATTTTCCTTTATTTTTACCAATTCAAAGTGTGTTACGAGTACTGACTGCAAGGCTATCGTACAAACTGTTAGTGCTGAAATACATACAAAAACTTACTTATTTGTATTTTAAAGTTTACAATAGACAAACTAATCCTGTGTTTAATTATTCACTATAATAATAGATGAGGCAAATTTTAATGACAAAGTTCCCGTAGGTAACTTTTTGTATTTCCCGTAGGTAAAGATTGAGGTGTAAGAGTGTGAACTCGTTTGACCGTGAAAGGGGAAGGAAATACGCAAATATATTGAGAGTAAGATGACTAGTATTTGAAAGTGATTGATAATGTGAGAGGGATGATACACAGGGGTGCATGATGAGAGGGAGAGTGATTGGTCGGGTTAGGAGGGGTACTCGATAGTGAGTGGGTATGAGTTTAAGTTGATGATTGGGCGGAGCTGAGTTGAGGGGAGAGAACAGAAGGGAGATGAAAAGGGTGGTAGGGTGTGCGATAGGGGTACGGGAAATATGAGCGAAGTGGTGGGGGTTGAAGGGTAAAGGGGAAGAGAGAACTAGTAAAGGGAATGGAAAGATGAATGGGACAGACGATAGGATAAAAGTAAGCGCATGGTGTGACGTAGGAACTTTGAAGGGGAGAAAGAGAAAGGACCGGATGAGATGAATAGAGAAAGAAGTGTGCAAACAAGCGCGTATGGGGGCGCGATTGCCTATAATGTGCACATGCGCTCAATGATGTATGTGTGTGTTTTGATTTTATGACGTTCATAAAGCAATCTCAAATAGTATGTAACTAGAATGTATATACAAGGCAGTATATTACATTCAGACGTTACATGTAAATTGTTCTTCATTCATAATAATTTTTCTAAATAAGTTTTGAAATGTGTTTTGTTTGCTAGAAACGGTTTTGTTTCCTGTAAAATTTAACAATTATAACTTTATATTCTCTTTATAGAAATTTACATTTCAAAATTGTACTAACATATATTGAACGAGACTGTACGGTGGCCTACTGCAGTTAATACATACAAATATTACATGTAAATCAGTGACTTTTTGTTTAACTGAATTAAAGTGAATATTTTACAAAAAATATATTTCGTTTCCTAGGAGCGGAATTTGTATTTAATTACCACTCCATTTCTAACATTTACCATTTAAATGCATTCCAATATATTTAATACTACATTTACCTTTTTTACATTGAAAGTTTTCCTTTTAAAATTGTACTAATAATAACGAGGAAAATACTGAGGAGAATTTTTGGGGCAATAGTGCAACAAGATGGCACTTGGCGGATCTGCATGAATCTTGAACGTGATGCATTAATAAACAGCAAAATCATAGTAAAGTTTATTAAGTCACAGAGAATTAGATGGCTAGGACATATTTATAGAATGGAGAAGACCAGAAATACAAGAGCTATCACAGAATGGAACCCCTTGGAGTCTAGGCCCAGAGGAAGGCCGAGAAATGGGTGAACGGAGTGTGTTGAGGAGGACCTGCGAACCATGGGGATAAGAGGATGGAAGATTGTTGCTGAGAACAGAAGGGAGTGATGTAGGATTGTTGAGGAGGCCAAATCGCATAGAGGGATGTAGGAGCCAAAGGAAGAAGAAGAATAACGATGATATGAAAAAAAATTAAGCTATGAAAATAATGAAAATGACTGACTGCCTTATTGTTGTCATTGATAATACGAAATTTATAATCATAGTTCTGCAGATCTGACAGCCTGTTGATCTACCTGCGAATGCTTGACAAGTAATCACTTAATCATGTAATTAGCAACAGAACGGTTTAAGCTTATCCTGTCCGTTCAGAGTCTTATAGGCTATAGATTAATAATTTATTTAAACCTCTGCAGAAACGTCTATTTAACGTACGTCGGACAAGTATAATAACACATTCACAATGGAAAATAGTTTAATTTGGAATTATTGGCTTTATTGTATACACACAAAATTAAACGAATGTTGAATAGGCCTATCTGCTAACATAGGAATTTGGTAAAACGCTTATGAATTGTAGCGATAAATCGAGACAGGGTACAGGGTAAAAGAACGGGACTGAATGTAATTATACAAGGCTGTATTTTTCTGTGCTGCGAGGGGTTCGCCCACTATAATGTCCGCAGAACGGAAAGTGCGCACTCTCGTGACTTACGACGCAAATACAAACGACAGAGCAGAGGTACATAGAGAGAGATATATGGACGCCGGCTTCACCGGTCAGATTACGGCCGGTAACTAAGTTCCTACTGCTACCGACCGTCCAACTCACTACCAGTACACTACCGCAGTTTTTAGAATTATATAAATTTAGTTGAATTGTATTACGCGTATCGCCAATTTTAGATACAGAGTGGCTCTAATCTGGCACGGTAGTAAAACTTAAAATAAGACAAGAACACGTAGAGAGTAACATTTGCCACAAAACAATGTATTACTGAGGGATATAGGCTTCTTGTTAAGTATACATTATTGAATGCAATTCAATCATTTTTTGTTCTGCTCTGATGATCACGCATTTTCACTCTTGTTACAAAGTTCATATAGTTTCATGTTATAGTAGCTTATCGAGAAACGCAGCGAATGTAACCAGGAATTTCGTTCAGCTTTTATTGATTTCAAAAAAACTTTCAACGATGTTAATAGAAAATGCTCTTGATCCTAACCGATGATCCGCGAAGAGCTCAAAAGTGATCCGCGGGGCTAACTGGATAAATATAAGTATAAAAAACATATTTATTCTAGCTTATGAAGTGCCTTGTACAAAAATCGTCTGAAACTAAACGACGACATTGGAATTTCTTTGCGCTGCAGTATTAGCACAAAAGATCCGCAGCTAATGAAACAAATGCACTCCAACCCAAAAATATCATTGATTAATCTCAAGTAAGACCGTTGATTTTGTTTATCTCGAACGCATTTTCAGATAACTGAAATTAGTTAAGTTAAATTGATTTAAATTAAATTCGTTTTGGCTAATAAAATTGTATTTACCATTTAAAAATTATATTCTATTTTCCCTTAGAAACTTCAAGTCTTTAGTAGGCGGGAAAGAACCGCGCTTCGTCTGTCTTTCGACTCACTGGGTCACAATCTCTTTAATGTTAGGAACAGCTACTCTAGATGGTACCAGACAGAAGACGACATCCATTATACACTTAACCCGAGTAACAAAAGCACTTATGAGAGTACAGAAGTACAGAAATAACCTTAATCAATAAAGGCTAAAGTACCATTTTTATATACACTAACAAAGGAGTGCTTCAGGATTATTTACCATAGTTAATAAAATATTTATTAATGACATACTCCGTAAATAGAAACACGTAAAGGTACAGATGATTAAGTTTTACGTGGCCTCCATTAGTGAGAATACAGCGTTCAGTGTTCGCATATGTATTAATTAAATTTGACGACCGAAAAATTAGTGTTACATAACTGACAAATTGTAGATGACGTAATTCCGACTGAGACTGAGAGTGACCTGCAAAACAGCCTGCTTATAATGGGGAAAGTGTCTACGAAGAGTTTGATCTGAAAATTAATATGTTTAGTACGTCCCTTGAGCTGCAGAAATCGTTCGCTATTTTGAACCAAGTAATACCATAAATTAAATGATTAGACTTTATTAGTAGACTATTTGTATTATTAGGTGAATTTCCATATTAGAAATCTTTCAAATTACGTAAGTCCCAATTACATTACACATTTTTTTTAGTAAACTAACAGTTGTAGAGGAAGCAATCATATGATAAACATTAAGAATTCTATGCATTCGGATTTGTGTTCAAATTGCACTTAGTCTGACATCCGGATGGATTTTTACAATTTATTTCAAATTTGTGGTCCCTTTTTAAGACACTGAGGTCCAAAATTTTGAAATTTCTAAATCTCTACATTATATCAGTTTTTGTTAAAATTCTCTCTAATTTTATACATCAAATTGAATTTGGGATTTATTAAAATTTTCTCCAACTCTCTGGGGCCTGGAGTCCTAAAATTTTAAAAAATTAACACCGTACTCAGATTGTGGCTAAAATTTTCTCTAATTTGATACTCCACATGAATGTTTGCTATTGTATCAAAGTTTTTGCCAACTTTTTATAGCAGTGGCGTCCCAAAATTTTGAAATATTACAAAAATTAACACTAAATGTAGGTTTTGGATAACATTTTCTGTAATTTGATACCCCACATGGACTTTTGCGATTTTCTCACTGTTTTGACTCTCATGTTTTTGCCTTCAACCCCTTAATTTTAGGGGGGACCAATCTCAAAAATAATAGGGTTCTGTAAGGCAAAAGCGTCAAGTATGGACACGTGTGCCAAGTTTTAAGAAAATCGGTTAGTGCGTTCAAAAGCTGCAATCTTGAGACATTCTCGCAAATAGACAGACAGACAGACAGACAAATATCGAACGGTTGAGTTAAAAATGAGAACTAACTTCACTTTTTCAAAGAGGGCGAAAGTATTACCTTCGGGTGAGTCTCACAGTGAGTGATATCCGATTGGGAGGGGTTAAGTTGAGAAGTTGAGGCAGGTCAGAGCTGTCAAGTATCTGGATGGAAGACTTACTGTTGATTTTAAATATAATATAACTTTAGGAAAAGCAGTTTTCGAAAAAAAACGGCATATTAAAGTCTAGAAACAGTGGTATCAAGACCAGGAAAAATATAATAAAATCTTTTGTATGGAATGTGGCTCTGTATGCATCTGAAACATGGACAATGGGAAATGGAATGCAGACCTTTGATGCATGGTGTTCGGGGAGGATGCAGAGAATTTCATCTTTATTTTTTCAATATAACAGAAAGTATATATATTTTATGTGTGTGTGTGTGTGTGTGTGTGAGCGCGCGCGTGAGCGCGTACTAACTGTAGTACTTTCTTATGATGACACGATGTAGGCTATATAAAAAGACATTGCAAATATTGTATTTCTCAAATTTATTATTATTAAAACCCTTTTGCAAATTATGCGCATTTTAAACACAGCAATAGTACATAACACACTGCGTTTTATTTGTACATTAGTTTTAAACGCTACGTATACACGCTAATAATGGATACGCGAATCGCGTTGCCGGCTATAACCGTTACGAACACACGAGAACACAGTTTAAATTATTGCGAACAGCGTTTCAGGCTGCTGCACAAAGCATTAGTCTACTTTAATTGAAATGTAGCATGCTGAGGGACTAATGATCTTCAACACACACACACACACACACACACACACACACACACACACACACACACACACACACACACACACACACACACACACACACACACACACACACACACACACACACACACACACACACACACACACACACACACACACACACACACACACACACACACACACACACACACACACACAGTCTCTCCCTCCTTTTGTCTCTTTATATATATTCCCAATGGTTTTATAATTTTCAGAGTAATTTAATTTTGAAACAACACACTAACTGACTTCTCCCAGTCTTCGTTAGTATGCATGTCTATTCTTAGTTTCGAGTTGCTGCCTTCAGTTCAGCGACTTTTTAGTTGCCTTTCCTTCAATTGAAACTTATTACAGGAAATATTCCTTGCCCCCACCGTATTTACTCGTTTGGATTTATTTATGAAGCAAAGACGTAATCGCCCCTATATTCTGCGCCTGGTGAACTGTATACGAGTACCTATGTATTTATAAACACACAGACACACATATGCCTACATAATGCGACATTACGTTCTCATGCGTGTTACCTACGCGCGCGCGTGAGTATTGAACGTTTCTCTGATGTGCCAATTTGCGTACCCAGGCAGGTCGAGGGATTTTCATTTGGAGTTACGTTACATAAAAAATAATGTTGCCGAGAGGAGGGGAACGTCGCGAAATTAAATTTAATTACGTTCTCAGTTTTAACTCAACCGTTCGCCACTTGTCTGTCTGTCTATCTTCCTATCATCTGGAGTATGTCTCTCGATAACTTTTGAAAACATGAACCGCCTTCGTTAAACTTGGCACACGTGGCCATACTTTTGTCTTACTGGTGTCTCAAAAAACTAGGGGCTGGAGGCAAAAACGTGGGGGTCAAAACAGTGAAAAAATCGCAAAACTCCACATAGGGTGTCAAGTTAAAGGAAATATTAACCAAAATCTGAATTTACAGTTAATTTTTGGAAACTTTTAAATTATCGGACGCCAGTGCTCTAAAAAGTGGGTGAAAACTTTGATACACATACAAAAATTTCTGTGGATTGTCAAATTGTCAAATTAACGGAAATTTTAACCAAAATCTGAATACAGTATTCATTTTTAAAAATTTAGAAATTTTGGAACTCCAGAGCCCAGAAAGTTTGTCAAAATTTTAATAAAATCGCAAATTCCGTGTGGTGTATCAATTTAAAGAGAATATTAACACAAATCTAAATACAGTGTACTGTTTTAGAAATTTCTCGGCAAAGAATAAAATTACGTTTTACAAAAACTAAATGAAAAAATTGTTTTGATTTCCCTTCTTATCAGTGTGTATGCAAATAGCATAATCAACATATTTTAGGATTAGATTTACAAGTGAAAACATATGAAATAAAAGTGTGTCATATTTTTTTCATATTGACATAGAATTTTAAAAATGAATGTATTTTGAGTGACTGACAAAAAAGTATTAAGTTAAACAATTTCAGGTAATCAGTGTAAAATATTCTGATAAATAAAATACATTATTAAGAAAACAATGAGCGTAAAATTGTAAAGTAAAATACATTACTAAGAAAACAATACAAATGTTTAAATATGTTGCGGTCTTATGTCCAGTTAAACCATCGTATTAAATTACTTAAGTCCTAAAAATATTCCTAACGAGTTACTTAAAGATTTACATTTCATAATTATTTATTAGCTATTTATAAGTTATAAACATTAATTATTTTTATAAATATTAATATGTATAAAAGAGAGCTTCTTCCAACCAGCCTGCGGGCTGTTAACTAGATGGACGGAAGAATTATTTATTTTGTAACCATTGCCTCTGTTTTCTTTTCTTTTTCTTTTAATAAATAAATAAATTCATCGTCACCTAATGCGGATTGCGTTTTACCATTGTGTGTATGTGTGTGTGTGTGTGTTTGTGGTCGTCGGTGGTGCTCCAGAAGTTTGCGCGTTTGTTCTTCAGCCTCTCCATAGGTCCCGACGCAACACTGATATTCCGTTACAAACCATGATAAAAGATACGGACGTTCACACCTCGAAGAGCAAATTCATGAGAGAATCGTGTGCCAAATCTTCTAGTATATACAGTCTGGCATTGCATTCCCAGACGACAATTTGGGGAATATTCGCGTTTGTCAGCAGTTTGCACAGTTGTTACACATCTCACGTTCAGTCCATTGGTTTCAACTGGTCTACAACGTTTTGCATTGTATTGCAGTGTTTTTGTATTTCTCTGTCACTATATCGCAGTAATTAAAAAAATAATTCGGCTGTTCTTCTAATTGTACACGAATAAAAGAACAGACGTGTCCAGAGGTGCGGAAAATTATGGACTATCCGGTAGCAGCTTTCGTTTTTTGCATTAAGCCGCATAGTTTTACATATTTCGTGTAAAACCTATAGTTGTTCGTATATAAATTTTCATGTCAGTACAGGTTTTACACATACGTACGATTAATGCTACACACACACACGCGCGCGCGCGCGACGTTCCGATTTACTACTCAGGACGTCAAATCAGGTGGCAGGCTCCTGCTCGAGGCTGTCGTTCAGATTACAAGACGTATCTAACTGTGTACAGAGCCATCCAGTGAATTATAGCAGATTCTTTCCTATTGCCCAGAAAGTTTACAATGTTTTGTAAAAATGCATCTCTTGTTTCCGTAAACTAAAATAAACTACTCATTATATTGTTATGTTATAAGTGGTCTAAATTAACTTTTTCAAGTTGCTCGGTTCGATTTCTTCTGCTTACTATATAAAGTTTGCATTCATTTTTTCTCCACTACTCCTGCTTCTGACACTTTCATTCATTTTTTAATCTCTCTGAGTCCATAACAATCACCTATTTATCTGTAACTACTCAGAAGTGATAATATCAATTGCCTGTAATTCATCACTGTCTCTTGTCTCACCTTCACCCTCTCTCACTCTATCTCTCACTTCAATGCCTTTTCCTCACTTACTTGGTTACTGAGCATAAGGCCTAGTATTCATTTACGAGCATCTGCTCGCCAGCAAACGACCAATTGCACGTCGGCTGCTTGTCAAGTGCATTCAAGTAGCTCGCGAGCTGCTGACGAGCAGAATGCCACGAGCAGTTGCTTTCCGGCTGGAATGGAAAACAACAGCATTTGCACGTAAATAATTAGAGTTCGAAGAGCAGATGCGCGTGCCGTCAGACAGGCTTGCCATGTATTATGGCAGTCGTAGCTCTCGGAGGGAAATATAAATAGTTTTTCACATTAAAATAAATATTTTTGTTTATTATTGTTGAGATTCTTTTATGAGTTGTCGGCGGTATCGACCTCCTACATATTTAGTCCAACAATCTTAAGTAGTTCTTCAAAGGCCAAAGCGGTCATTCTAAAAAATGTCTAAAACTGGCCGCATTCTCAAACAAAATTTCTGTAAACAAATTCTTTGCATGAGTATCATTATTTTTCAATATCTGCCTAGTCCAAAACCTTTTAGGCCGTCTACGATTTGCTTGAATAATTACGTACGCCGCACACATTCAGTGAGAGCCACACGAACAATGATAGGTCCAGATTAAACTCTACTGTTTCATTATACAAAGTGGTATAATGTGGTGGGAACGTGATGTCACACAGCAGCCTCTAACTAGTAAGGAAGTGCACGTCGAAGTGTAGACGTGTCGCAGATGCATGAGGCAAACCAAAAGTTGCTTGCGACCATCATTTGTTTGCAAACTATTGTTCGGCCCACAGTTATTGCTCGCGAGCACATGCAAGTAAATGAATATTAGGCATAACGCGTTTACATACCACTCACGTAGTCACGTAGTGCATTACAGCAGTACATGCAGGGCTTTGTACATAACGTAGCGTGCTGAAAGGTCAAACGTTATGATCTGTCAAAGGACGTTACGTCAAAGAGTGACAATTTGACGTAACGTTTTTATTTGTTTGTTTGCGTAGACATTTCACAATTCATAAATTTTTATATGACAAACGAAGTGATAAAACGTAACGACAAACACTGTTTGCTATGTGTAACCGACATGTAGGCTATGCGTTGTTACTATCTTGTTAATCTTGTACTATGGTTACTTCTCATGGTATCCTTCCCCCTCTCACTCACTCGCCTCAACACACTAACCACGCCAACAAACACCACAACTGCTAAAATGTTATACATTTTAAAGTTACGTAATACAGTAAACTCCCGATTATCTGTGGAATTGGGAGGTGCTATCGCCGCGGATAGCCACATTACACGGATCTACAATATGTAAAAAAAAGGGCAGAAAATAATTACAATACTTCAGTAACATTAGTTGTTTATTTTAAGTAAAGCAGTAAAGTAAATCCCCGTTAAGACTCTCATCAATTGACCTCGTAAAAACTGTGAAAACCGCGAATTAAAGGAGATATTACCAAGTAGCTCTCTCTCTCTCTCTCTCTCTCTCTCTCTATATATATATATATATATATATATATATATATATATATATTACAACGGTACCTTTTGTGCTGTGTTTACGTTCATACAACATTACTGATACCGTGTATGTATAAATTGGAGTTCAGGTGTAATCATAATAAGAGTAGTCCTTTTAGGAATCGTAATATGTTTTCATTTCTTTATTCAAACAAACAAAATAAAAAAAAACTAATAATATAATAATAATATTTACTCCGCCATAAAATATTCATTATCAATTGTTTCAATGTTTCTTTGTTGCCGTACACTCATCATAAAATCGATTTTATATCTTATGTCTTATATTAGCAATTCTATGTAAAACATTTCTTCGTTATACTATAAATTCTCGACTACTCAGTCTGAATGTGTGCTTTATAAATTTGTTCTTATTTACATTATTATTCTATACTTGGCATAGATCTTACGGCCTTATAATCATTTTAAAAAAACTAATTGAATCGTTAGTCTTCTTCTATATTTCCAATTACTTTACTTTATATGCTTTCAATGAAAAATTTCAATTATTAAATCAATTGTTAATTCTCCAAGCAAGGATTTCAATTATTTTTAAATTAACTGGTCATCATTAAAGAAAATTCTTACTACAGTTAAATTACATTCTCTTATCTCTATCTACATAAATTTTCTTTAATTTACAAATTTTTTATTAATGTCTTTCAATGTCTTTATTCTTTTATAATTATAAATTGGTTTTTCGTCACCTCAATTCTGCAGATTGTCCCATGTCCTCCAGTGATCTGTCGGTCCTCTCCTACTGGATGTCCTCTTGTGTTTTCCGGTTCCACTGGTCGTCCTCCAGTCTCTCGTCCTTCATGGTCCCATCGGCTGGCTGTAGAATGAAATGACGTGTTGCTCTGGATCGGCTGCTGTTGTTGTATAAACCGCCTCTATTGGTCTGTGTATCGTTCCTGTGCTTGATGTTCTCTCGCCATCTGTCTAGAGTGTTGATGCTTGTAGTTGTAGACTGTTTGTAGACGTCAGATAATTGTAGTTACTGTTCTTTTTTTATTGCTTGAACTAACATATTGTCCGTTATACTTTACAGTTTACAAACAAAAGATCTTGTCGATATTGGACATAGCGTCTAACTATGTCTGAAGTAATTAAAATTTCGCGTCTCTGACGGACATAGCTTACCGCTGCAATTGAAAACTGATTGAAGAGTAAATTTGGCTCTCCTGGGCTCGTATTTATATTCACCAAAAAAACCACACCTGTCGTCACAGAATTCTGCAGGTCAGAAGCTGTCCACGGCGTCTGTTCCCCCACTCTCGTCCAATTTAACATATTCGCACATTTTTGCCAATTGCAATGTCTAATGCGGATTTCAAGGTGATCTAACATTGTCTAATTTAATTACACATATTATACGTAATTATCATAATGATCGCATCATTAGTGTAATTACTATGCTCTAAAAATCGCACAGAATTCGCACTGAACGTCATAATTACATAGAATTCGCACTGCACACGTACCTGATTCTAATATTTACGGTTTTCTTATAATTAAATAAAACTTTAATTTAGCGTCTATTTGGGGTAGGATTGCAAACTTTCAGGCTTGAACAGGCTTCACGCACACACACTATTTACTTGTGTACACGCTCTCAGCGGCAATCGCGTGATGTTCCTGTTGATTCCTGTTTATAATTCAGATTCCAATTTCACACCTGCTTGTCTATTACGTATTACTAAAATTAATTTAAATATTTATTTTATTCAATACATGCACACTACAGCATATGCTTGTATTGTCGCAATATATATATATATATATTTTGTAACGTATCAAAATTGTCGTTACATATAAATGATATCAAATACCTAGAATAAGAATCTACCATGTGCATGTCTAAGCCAAAACGACCAAAAAACTCTAAAATATCGAAACCAATCGTATATCCATGGATGAATAATGTCGAAGTAAATAAACACCGTAGAAGGAAGAAATATAATTGAATGCATCATCAATATTATCAGAAGAGGAAAAATAAACCGAACAACTACGTTAGCAACCAGGACCCAATAGATCATATAAGTGAGACAACAGATCATATAAGTGAGGCAACATATAATATAAGTGAGATAATATATCATATAAGTGAGGGAAAATACCCAATAAGTGAGGAACCTATATATAAGAAGAAGAAGAAACCTGTACATAAGAAGAGGAAGAAATCTGTATATAAGAAGAGGGAAGGTTTATATAATTAAGAAGAGGAAAAATGTATAATAAACAATGAAAAATATTTAACAAGGAACAAGACAATAACATTACCAGTGTGAGGAAGACACAATAAATAAGGAAAGTATTTTTAGATGGAGCAAATACCCAACTAATAAGAAGATAATAATGCAAGTATGAATAATACCAGATAAGGGAATCATGATACCCCAACAAGGAAGAACATGAAGAAAAAACAAGGTGACCAAGAACAAGGTGTCGACAAAATAATAAGCAACCACAAACAATAATAGTGAGTGACTTATAAGTGCATCGTTTAATACCAAATATCACAATCCCAAACTAAACAACACAAACAATGAAAGTGCAATGTTTATGGAAGATGGAGGTAAGAAGTGTTAACAAAGATAGATAAAAACCTCAAATAAACAACACAAGCAATTAGTGTATTATTTATGAGACAAGAATATAATAAAATAAAACATAAAAAAGACCACAAATGTACTTATAATAAAGAGAGAAATAATTGCTCAATAATGACTGAATTTGAATGTAAAATCCTTAATAAAATATATGTTTAAATATCAGGAGAGTGAAGGGTAAAATCAATACAGAATGTAATTATTAATGTATTAAAGATAAGACAACCTGTAGTAGAAAAACAAAACAGTTTACCAAAACCCAAATGTAAACACATAATATGTATGACAATAACAAGTTAGAATTATATAATAATGTGTGAACAAATAGTATATAATATAAATAAAATAAGGAAAATATTGTACTAGATAATAGTAATAACATATCATAATAAAAATATAAGAACTAAGCAAGAAACTAAACAAATCCAAATAAGCATTATTGTCAATTCAGTAGGATACACATAACCTCAACGGAACAGAATCTGCAACACAGAATCACAAATAACAATTAGAAAAATGCAGACAAAAGTAAAAGTCAACAACCAAACTAGAATAAATGTGTAACATAGTGAATCCAGTATGAATTAAGAAACACAAATATATACTCTATATTGTTTAAACAAACCATAGCCAAATTACCAAAACACAAGGTGACTATCAGAATTACATAAAATACTCACTTAAACTTAATAAAGGAGAGGAAAGTAGCATGACAGTAGTAACTAGAATACTCAATACCTCTTTGAGAACCATTAACAGACATTAAATAAATAAATTTATATGAAAATAATAATAAACAAATATACATGTCAAATGGTACTATATGTAAATAGCAATCCTACAGAGAATTATGAATAATTAACACAGCAGAGAGTATTATATACACAAGACAAACAGTAGACAAAGTCTAAGGACACCTTAATGGATGAAAATACATCCATAATGCACAAATAACAATAAAACATGAATATCAATATGACAGAACTATGACATGGTGTATTAAAACCATACAGTGTAAATAAATGAAGCAACATTAATGGAAACGAAGCTTCACAAAAGATGTATGAATATTTAATGTACAAGATAAACCCCAAGGAAATGTGTTATTATAAGACATATATTAGAATTAATAAATATTAATGCAAGGACAT
Source organism: Magicicada septendecula (assembly GCA_034769895.1). Lineage (NCBI taxonomy): Eukaryota > Metazoa > Arthropoda > Insecta > Hemiptera > Cicadidae > Magicicada > Magicicada septendecula. The sequence continues at coordinate 87,704,492 of CM068371.1, read as the reverse complement.
GTAGGGCCTACACGCCTGAAAATGCATTTGGAAAAATTGTACATAATTTAGTACTTAAGGAGTAGATAATAAGATATAATGACTCTAAATATCTACAGTGAGTGTTAGAAATAACATGTATTATAATAAAGTGGAAAAAACTTATGTATAATTAAGAACCACGAAAAGTGCATCATCAGATAGATAATTAGGTTAATCATGGACGGATTTATAGCTTGAGTGGACTCAAAATAAAGAGCCGAGTATCCGCAAAAGAGTGATAACATTAATTTCTTAATCCAAAATGTACAAAAAAAGTTATAAACGATAATAAGTTTTCCTTCAATTATAAAAGAATTGATAGCATCATCGCTGTACTCTCAAACCCAAAACTCGATGCTCAGAAATAAAATTTCTTAACTTATTAAGGCATATGGGTACGAGATTAACAGATTTTCAACCAATAAGAAGAGCTGATTTCAATAGACGCCGAAAGCGACTTCGAGGGAACAGTACTACTAGCAAATTAACCACCAAAGTGTACGGAACGAGTTTTCGACGGGAACAAAATTTTAAAAATGTGCGCGCTCCCTAGTGTAAACACATAAATCTAACCTAACTAAAGTGTTTATAACCTATAGCGAGTGAAGTGCAACGAGTGATGTGAGATAATAAACAAACCATTGCCAGTGTATAATATCGGCAATGATGAGTGGGAAATTAAGGGAGTATCTAGTATTAGCGATATTTTAATAAATATTAATGTTTACCAAATAATAAATTTTTACGTTGGTACTACTTTAGTCAAGTACAGTTGTACATGGCTAAACTAAATAATAATTATCAATTAACCAGTAATTGAACAGAAGTTCTCCATTTTAATCATTTAAATAAAATATTATTGATTTTAGAAAGAGATGACAATCGAATTTAATATTTTAACCAACATTGATGTAAACAAGGTTAAACCTAGATGCTAACTTGATTATAAAATACGAAAGTCAATTCATTTATAAATAATAACCGAGAACTATCAATACAGTTAATGAATAATGAACGTACCGTGAACGAATATTATATATAGTTATAAGATTTCAATGCCATCAATTTAAATATTTTACTAATTCACTTAGAGTAAATGGCAATCTAACCTACCTGTTACGAAAGGGTGTAACAACCACACAGAGCTGTGCTTTAAAATTAGACAAGCTTGAATATACTCAATTGAAATGAGTTTATGAATTAATTATTATATTTTTGTTATTAATAACCATTCAAGGAATATTATTCCGACACACAGTAATTTCAATCGTGTCGTACATTTCACAACATAACCTGCGAGGTTGATAGCAGGTGGACCAGATACGATCATTTTCAATATTATAATTAAACTTGTTTTCTTGATTTTGTAATCACTCCCTATAATACGTTATTGTTGTATTTTAGCATTTTTGTATCCTGTATCTTGTAAACTAAAAGAATTCACGACTTTTGGTAATTGTAAACAAAAAACAAACCAAACAAGGTTAACACCATACAATATAAATAATCAGTGTTACCAGCCCTGAGCTTTAAGAATCTCGGTGACGAGTTGAATTATTTTTGATGTTTATAAATTGTTTTAAAGGGTTTTAATTGAAATTAAATTATTGTTAATAAACTACAAATTTACTTACACTTGACTCAGTCTTTCATTTCAAAGTAAATAATAACGAAAACATTAACAGAGCAATTATTTTACAAAGTGGCAGTACAGCGAACGAGCGGCCAATATTTGAAACTTCAAAACAGTCTCAAAAATACAAAATAATTTTATTTACTGTGCATACACATATACACTTGTGAAATATTTTATAAACTGTGTTGTGTTTTTTTAGTGTATTACAGGACCTATTTTGGAAGATGACAACAATAATAAGTGGTAAGTGAAAGGTAAATCTACCAGTGCTCCAAGAGGAAATTAAAACATTACTTTGCAGCCTTTTAAACCTTTTGAAAAACAATTCATAATTAATAATAATAATCAAACAACACATAAATAAACACGTCTGGTTATAGAGTGGCGCTCCATCGCGGGGATTGATTGATTGAAAATAAACACCTGAACAACTACGTTAAGTTAAAAAAAAAAAAATATATTGCAACACATCTTTTTATGATTTCTTTCATTATGGATTATGAGTTTTACATGGACCTGGTTAGGGTATACCATGCCAACACTTACCTGCAGTATATGGTACTTTTCTGCTTTGCCGGCTATTAGGTGTGGGATTTGGGCTTATTAGGTATCAGGTAACGAGTTGGGACGATGTGTTTCCAAAAGAATTATTTTAGGAAGCTGAGTTGTATAAATTGTGAATAAATGAAAACTACCTTTTTAGTCTATCATTCCAATGATTATAATTGTCACCCTCAAGGTGCTTATCTTTAAACAAATCATAATAATAAACAGAATTTCAAATATTTAACACAATTTACGACGGGTTCCACCATTTATATTCTTTCTTGAATATTACTTTACACATATTTTCTCTAGTGATATATTGTTATAATGCTTACGTCTAACAATCACATATTAAAATCATATATCTTAGTACATAATTTATAAGTTCCTGAAAATAAGACATACAATACACAGTATATACACAAAACATATAACATGGAAATATACACACATATATGGGCAGTTTCACACTGTCTGCCTGTAATTATAATTCATTTATAAAAATCATTTTTGTTATATTGAATTTAATTATTTAATAAAATGGAAATACTGAATTGATTTCATTCTATGAAATCCGTAACCCTGTTCTTTATACATGAGAAAATAAAATACGAACTTTTTAAATGAATATAACAAGGGTTATATTTATCGTTATCTCTATGGTAATTATTATTAATATAAACACTTTTATTAAGGGTAACTCCCTTTTAATTATTCTACTCTTCAGCCTGCTTGGCTATCAACAATAATTAATATGAAACAATAAAATTTGTGACATCTACTATCTTGAGAACACTCTTAGAGCTTCTCTGCACTCTCCCTTAATTTATCACATTTAATTTATCAAATATAATTCTATATACAGTGCACAATCTCATGAAAACATTTGCTTAGAGTCTTTCTGCACTCTTATTAACATATTATTATAATAATCACACATTATCTAAATGTTCTGTCTTTTTGAATAAATGTCTCTATATGATATACAGTACAACATTTAAAAGTGTCTTTAGGCTTTAGTCATACCGCCTATATAAAAAAATGTTTATGAATTATTTAAAACTGTTTAATTTCGTTTATAGCGGCTTTTCATTTACTTGTTGTGTTTTACAACATTATTATGAACCCTGAACCATATCAGGTCACCTGTTTTGATGATTTCATGTTACACAGATGTACACGGGTCTCAGGCGTCGGCGTTGAGTACAGCTATTCATCTCGAAACCTCCGTCAGCGTCGCTTAGCGGTGTATGAACAGCTAGGCTAGGCGTCGTTCCTTTATCGTCATGGACACAGCGTCTCTGGCCTCGGGTATAGTCTGATGTCCGTAGTACGTAGTTGTAGTAACTCAGGTGTCTGCCGGTCTCATTGAAGCGTCTTCTGCAGCGTATCGTTCCGTGTGTACGACTCAACGAATACTTTATGAATGAGAGAGATGCTCGTTTTGGCTCACTGTTTATAGGGCAAAGCCACGTGTGCAAATGAGTTTCTATCGGCGAATATCTCAACAATCCTTTATTTATTTAGGTAACAAAGTTGTTTGTTAGACGTGTCTTGAACACAGTTATTAGCTATGTATACACGCGATCTTTAATTAGCACCGCGAAAGGTGTGAAATAGTAAAACGCTTATAGTTCACGACACTCTCACTATCTCGTTATGTGTTTGGTGTCTAAATAAAGCTACATTTCCGCACTATTCACTGGTCAACCTAGTTCTTCTTAATCTTTTGTCATTTTTTTATTATTTAAGTTTTAAAACACTTCTGACATGTGCCGACAAAATTATACATATTTATGCAGGTGGACTGTTATCTGTTTTGTTTGCTATATAAAATCTTATCTGTACCCTTCTAAATGTACAATTGTAGCAGATAACGCTTATTATGCGTACTCCAGTTAGAACGATAAACATTGATAACAATGTTTCGTTATAACACTCCCCCACTTGCTTTAAAAAAAATTGTTTGTGCTTTACAGAACAACATTTTTTTTTTATCTATGTTTAGTACATACACAGTCAGTTATATTACATGTTTATTAGAAAGAATATAAAATCTTATCTTAAAGTAACAATCACATATGGGTATTATTGGATATAATGACGCAGAGATGACGCATGGTACTTTCCGACGTCCTTTTCCTTCACTGGGTCATATACCATGTAGGTGTGTGGTCCTAGACGACTCCTTAGTTCATATGGGCCACAGAATAATCTGAAGAATTTCTTGGAAGTGTTTAATATACTACTTCCCACAGGATTTGTCTTTATCAATACCTTATCACCAATCTGGAATCTTGTCAATCGGTGAATTCTATTATACCGGTCTCTCCTTTTACCTGCTTGATGATATAACTGTCGTTCAGCTCTGTTTATTTTTATTTGAATTGGCAAATCTACATTATAATTTTCCGGTTTATTAATCATGTTGTGCCAGAATCTTTTAGGTATTTTATTCTCACTTAATTCTAACGGTGTGTATCCTGTAGCTTCACTATAATTGTGATTCATTGCATCTTCGAAAAATTGTAGATAGTCAGGCCATTTACTCTGTTGATTGTAGCAATATAACCTCATGTACTTGCCTAACTCTCTATTTATTCTTTCAGCTAGATTAGTTTGTGGATGCCTTATGGATGTAAGTATAGGTTTTATACCTTGTCTTGTCAATGCGTCCTTCCATAATTTATTACCAAACTGCTTACCTTGATCTGTCAACACTTTATCCATTTTTCCATACTTTGGTATATACTTCTGGGTGATGACGTTCAGAACAGATTTCATGGTGGGTCTTCGTACAGCATATAACTTTACTAGCTTGGTAAACACATCTACCGTCACAAGTATATGGCGGTACCCACGACTTGATCGCGGGAGTGGTCCAAGGAAATCAAGTGCAACTATATCCCCCTTTTTCTTAGTTCTGATACTCCCCATTTCAACGCAAGTGTTTAAATTCGGATGTTTGGCTGTTTGACAATCATGGCATTTCCTAACAATTATTTTAATTTTTCTGAACATATTATTACAGGTGAAGGCTTCTTTCATAGTTAAATAGCACTTCAATGGAGATGCATGAGCTAGACTACGATGACATGGCATAATTAATTGCTGTAACATGTCATGAGATAGCACAACTTTCCAATCATAATTAATAAGCTTAAATAAAATTCCATCTTTCACACAATAATTTATAGGTAACGGATTATTTTTTATATTCTGTAATCGCTGATCTTTATCTTGCTCTCTAGCGAGATTACGTAGTAATTCTTGTACTTCTCTCTCGGGTTTGTATGTTATGTTGCTAAGTACCCTGACATCTTGTGGTTTAGCTTCATGTGTTTCTATACAGACTCCAGAATGTAGTCATTGATTTTCAGTCTTCGATGTGGACGGTTTATTACGTTCATCAGTGTTTCTCGGTGTCTCTTTCTGTTTTTTCTCAACGGTAATCGCCTGCATATTTGCATTCCTATCGGATGTCCATGGTTTCGAAAATCGTTTCGACGAATTCGGCCATCGGTAACCTCCTTTGTAATTACCTCTTTCATTATTTTGCTCCTGCTTCTCATATGTTCGTCCATCTTCATGGCGTCTATCATATGATACATTTTTGTTTTTCGGATATTTTTCATCGTCTGTACGTCTATCTTCTCTGCCTTTATCTTCTTGGCGATATCTTTGCGAATACCACGTACCTCTATCTTGATTTTGGTTCCGGTTATCTCGCTGAACTCCTCTTGGTGGGTCTCGTTCACGGATTACACCCTCCATCTGTGTTAAAAGTATTAATAGATCTTCAATGGTAGCTATACCCTGAACATGTATAGCTAGTTGGATGTTCCTGCTGAAATGATTAGCAAGCTTAATGACTAATTCTTTTTGTGTTAAAGCGGGACGTAAATGTTTACTCCTCTCTACTAACATAATGACGTATTCATCTTCAGACAGCTTACCTGGATTATATTTACCAAATTCCAGTGTATTTCGTATTCTCATTTGTATGTATTCATTCCAATACCTCCGTTCGAATGCTAGTTTAAATTCTTCATACGTTTTTAAATCGTCATTCACCATCGTGAACCAACTAGCTGCTGCATCTTTTAAGTAACGACTTACAAAGTCTATTTTATCTTTGTCACTGAGAATAGATCCAATACTATCTATTTCTTTCTCACATTTGATACGAAATTCAATGGGATTTTCCCCTCTGGATCCTCTAAAATAGTTAATGGGTCTCTCTTCTCTAGGTACGGTCGAGTATACTAACGCTTGTGTTGGTAGTCTTCTCACTTCTCGTGTAAGTCGGTCTACTTCACCTTTTAACTTGACTTCCAGCTGATCTACCCTGTTGTCATGGTGTTGGATAGATTTCTTGATGGTGTCGTCTGCTGCGGCGAGACTTTTTGCTTCTTCTTCAATTTTCATGGTCTTCCTGACATTACTCTGCACCAACTCGCTGATGACTTGTATCTTGGTATCTTGTCGATGCGTAATTTTTTCGAGTTTCTGGTCCAGTATGTCGGCCATAGATTTAAAATTTTGTTGTAGTCTTTTTCGCTGCTCTTCGAAATTTTCATTCATCACCACCGCTTGTTGTTTTAGAGACTCTTTAACTTTACCTTCTAAGGTCTCCATTCGTTCCATAATTTCTACCTTACTTTCAGCATTATACGCGTATAGTTTCTGAATTTCTGACGTGCTTGCTTCCAATCTTCTCATAGTTTCAGCACCACTAGTTTTTATTTCTTCAAACCTTTTTACGTTTTCAGCGTTGCTGGCTTCTAACTTCTTCATTATGTCGGCTAAATTGACCTCTTGTTTATGTGCCATGTTTAATTTTAATTTGGTGAACCGATTTTAAAATATTTATTATTAATTTGTATATTATTAATTATTTGGATTATTATTAAATACTGTATTGGTAGTCATTTATTCATCAACATACAACCATTATCTTGGGCGCCTGTAGTATCAGTTTCTGATAACCACAATATTTATCTAAGCTCCCCTTTGTTTACTCTACTGATAACGCTAACTGTACGTTCTTATCAGCTACATTCAACATATAAATGCACGTTTTATAATAATTACACATCAACTCTAAATATTTGTTCTACGTGAATTTATATTTATTTAAATTCTTACTAATTTTTAATTTTTTTTTTTCGTATTATTTATTTTTTTTTATTTATTTAATCGTGCCCCACGTTGGAAGCGACATTTTCTTTTGCAACACATCTTTTTATGATTTCTTTCATTATGGATTATGAGTTTTACATGGACCTGGTTAGGGTATACCATGCCAACACTTACCTGCAGTATATGGTACTTTTCTGCTTTGCCGGCTATTAGGTGTGGGATTTGGGCTTATTAGGTATCAGGTAACGAGTTGGGACGATGTGTTTCCAAAAGAATTATTTTAGGAAGCTGAGTTGTATAAATTGTGAATAAATGAAAACTACCTTTTTAGTCTATCATTCCAATGATTATAATTGTCACCCTCAAGGTGCTTATCTTTAAACAAATCATAATAATAAACAGAATTTCAAATATTTAACACAATTTACGACGGGTTCCACCATTTATATTCTTTCTTGAATATTACTTTACACATATTTTCTCTAGTGATATATTGTTATAATGCTTACGTCTAACAATCACATATTAAAATCATATATCTTAGTACATAATTTATAAGTTCCTGAAAATAAGACATACAATACACAGTATATACACAAAACATATAACATGGAAATATACACACATATATGGGCAGTTTCACACTGTCTGCCTGTAATTATAATTCATTTATAAAAATCATTTTTGTTATATTGAATTTAATTATTTAATAAAATGGAAATACTGAATTGATTTCATTCTATGAAATCCGTAACCCTGTTCTTTATACATGAGAAAATAAAATACGAACTTTTTAAATGAATATAACAAGGGTTATATTTATCGTTATCTCTATGGTAATTATTATTAATATAAACACTTTTATTAAGGGTAACTCCCTTTTAATTATTCTACTCTTCAGCCTGCTTGGCTATCAACAATAATTAATATGAAACAATAAAATTTGTGACATCTACTATCTTGAGAACACTCTTAGAGCTTCTCTGCACTCTCCCTTAATTTATCACATTTAATTTATCAAATATAATTCTATATACAGTGCACAATCTCATGAAAACATTTGCTTAGAGTCTTTCTGCACTCTTATTAACATATTATTATAATAATCACACATTATCTAAATGTTCTGTCTTTTTGAATAAATGTCTCTATATGATATACAGTACAACATTTAAAAGTGTCTTTAGGCTTTAGTCATACCGCCTATATAAAAAAATGTTTATGAATTATTTAAAACTGTTTAATTTCGTTTATAGCGGCTTTTCATTTACTTGTTGTGTTTTACAACATTATTATGAACCCTGAACCATATCAGGTCACCTGTTTTGATGATTTCATGTTACACAGATGTACACGGGTCTCAGGCGTCGGCGTTGAGTACAGCTATTCATCTCGAAACCTCCGTCAGCGTCGCTTAGCGGTGTATGAACAGCTAGGCTAGGCGTCGTTCCTTTATCGTCATGGACACAGCGTCTCTGGCCTCGGGTATAGTCTGATGTCCGTAGTACGTAGTTGTAGTAACTCAGGTGTCTGCCGGTCTCATTGAAGCGTCTTCTGCAGCGTATCGTTCCGTGTGTACGACTCAACGAATACTTTATGAATGAGAGAGATGCTCGTTTTGGCTCACTGTTTATAGGGCAAAGCCACGTGTGCAAATGAGTTTCTATCGGCGAATATCTCAACAATCCTTTATTTATTTAGGTAACAAAGTTGTTTGTTAGACGTGTCTTGAACACAGTTATTAGCTATGTATACACGCGATCTTTAATTAGCACCGCGAAAGGTGTGAAATAGTAAAACGCTTATAGTTCACGACACTCTCACTATCTCGTTATGTGTTTGGTGTCTAAATAAAGCTACATTTCCGCACTATTCACTGGTCAACCTAGTTCTTCTTAATCTTTTGTCATTTTTTTATTATTTAAGTTTTAAAACACTTCTGACATGTGCCGACAAAATTATACATATTTATGCAGGTGGACTGTTATCTGTTTTGTTTGCTATATAAAATCTTATCTGTACCCTTCTAAATGTACAATTGTAGCAGATAACGCTTATTATGCGTACTCCAGTTAGAACGATAAACATTGATAACAATGTTTCGTTATAATATATATATATTGTAACATGACAGACATAAGCATAATATTGAATGGCAATTGATCATTAGAATAATAAAGTTATACGGTTTAAATTTGGAAGAAAGCATTAAATTTAATATAAATAGATTAATTCATAGCAACTGTGGAAAGAAATCATTATTATAAAGAAAATACAAGTTCAAATAAAAGGAGTTACTAGTGATGAGTCATCCAAAACCAGTCTCATAACCAAAGGTTTTCAAGGTATAACCCAGGAAGGTAAAAAGTAAATAACAAAGCAGTACTGAATATGACCAAACCCACAACGAGGAAGAATAAATAGAAGAGAAACCCTAAAATAAGCCAAGATCAACCAATACAGGTTGTGTATTTCTGTAATAAAGAAGAAGATGGAGAAGATCCCAAGAAACCTGATGGCAACAAGAAGAAGATGGAGAAGATACCAGTCCCAGAAGGCAGGAGAAAAGAAGACTGAAGAAAGAAGAAGAGGGCAGCATCCTGAAGAAGATGTCATGCTCTTATAAAAGACACCCAAATCCCTATATCCCCAAAATAAATATCTAAAAATAAAAGTATAACGAAATAAAAACCACATGTATATAAATTTAAGAGAGAGGAGTGTATAAAGTAAAAGTTTCCTGTGAACTAAGATGAAACAATAATGTAGTACCCATGGAACAAATCTCCATTGAAAAAACGCTAACCAATTTATTATGTTAATAAGACTATACGACCATTTAGCATTAACATAATATATAAGTGCAAAGTGAACCAGTGATAGTTTTGGGTATTATGAAAAATGAACATTGTGTTTCATTCTTGGCAATCACAAACATTGGATGCAATGAAATATGCATTTTTCAATGACTTAAAATATGTACTGTGACAATATGTTGTTCATAAGACATGAATCTGTTTAAAATAACATTTTGTTTTACATGAAAAAAGAAAAACAGAGTTCATAATACCTTTTGAACAATTAATACTATTTATTTGTTAATGACAGGGTACAATTCCCCAAAGACAATGTAAAAGACGGTATAAAAACTGTAGAATCCTACTTATAATAATAGTTAGAAATAAGAATATAAATATAAGGTTTTTTATGTATATAGTACAAGAATGTTTAAAAATGTATTAGATATAAGGCCATTTGTTTGGGTCTGAAACAACTAACATCAGAACTACAAAAATAGTTACCACTTGTAAATAGTAGAGAGTATTTAAGATGTTAGTTAGTAAAAAACCTTTTTTGTAAGCCATATTTCCATGTTTAGAAATAAGGATTGTGTTGCAAAATGTCTGACTTGAAGACAACCATTTATTTAAAAAAAAAAAAATATTCTTTATTTGTTTTAACTATTGTTTGTATTGTAACCAATACTAATTGTTTTTGTGTAATTTAAAAACATGTTTAATTTATAATACTATTTGTAAAAGTCAGAGAGGGTATCACACATCATATATTGTTTGTAAATTATTTTGTAAGAAAAATTGTTAAAAAATCATAGGCCAAAAGAATGGAAACCAAACTTCATCAAAACAGAGAAATTGCTCAATTAAATGCAAATAAACAAAAGGGGTTTAGACAAAATAAACTTGAGATCATGCCATATAATTGCACATACCATTTAGAGAGATTTTAATAAATTATATTCAGAATTATGAATAAAAATGAAAATGACTAAACTCAGAAATTTAGACATGGGAGTCATATATTTCAGAATAATGTTTCAGAATACAACTAATTCAATTAATTACCAGAAAATAAGGGAATAGGAACCTTTTAATACAATATAGAATTATTAATATTAAATATAACTGATAAAATGGCTGAATTTATATAATGACAGGAAGTAAATTTTAATGTTTTGACTTCCAAACAGTTTGTATACCAAACTGAAAGTAAAATTACTATTTTTTGGACAGAAAACACTATAAAATGGCATTATTTAATCTGAAAATAACCAGAATGAACTGAAAGATTAATTTAAATCAAATCTAGTGAATAAAATTGACAAATAACCAAAGTTTAGGCATTCATATAGTGAAAATATAAAAGTGCACACAGGATGTGAAAAATATTTGAACAATGTTAAGGATAATATTATATGGGCTAAGAGTTTAATTGAAACTGAAGGAAACAGTTAGTTAATTATTGGTAGTTGAACGGTTAACATGACATACGTTTGATAACGTGGATAACCTAACCTATAATCGTCATACAAAGCGAGTGTATAGTGCGTTATTGTGAAATCGCGAGTGACTTGTAAAATACTTCTGAAACTATCATATTATAACAGAAACAATCAAGTGACACTCCATAACACAGAACAATATAAATCTACTCCGAAAAACACCATAAAACACTAGAAAACTGTATAATACATTAAACCAAATTAGTGACGGAATCGGAGAAAGTGTTTGAACTAATAATTATACGGATACACTAAATACAACTCAGAAACAGTACACCAATCACTACACAACATTTAACAAGAGATTTGCAGAAACAAGAACACAAATATTGCCAGAAAATACATTATTTGGAACACGGCAGGAACGAGCAACATTTTGATCGACTTGACGGCAGCCATCTTTCTTTGACAATTCCAGTGCCTCCTCTTAGTTCAACAGCTGTTGGGTGAAAACAATTATTATTCAATGTCTGTGTTTATTAATAACTATTAATTTGATTGTAACGTTATACTTTTTAAATATTAGCCCGATTTCTCTGACTTTGGTAATAACTGGCTGTTTAAAGAACCCTATTTAATTTTTATATCATATACTTGTAATTTTTTTTTTCGATATCCTGAGAATCGATACTAATCGATAAGAGTCAATATTGCTATTACTTAATAAAAAACATTAATACTTTTCAATACTTAATAGTTCTTTATTTCTTCAATAATACTAATTACCTATAACATAATTCTAATTGATAATCTACAAGGACTTTACCACCCGTAAGTGAAGATAACCTAAAAAATAAAAAGGTAAACAAGTATCGATTGGTTTACAGACAGTCTTATGAGTGGTGATAGATTATTTAAATTATACTAAAACTTTAATAAAAATTTTCAGAAGAGCATTACACTGTTTAAAACTTCACAGCCCTATATTAATTAATTGATCCTAATTAATTAATTAATAAAATTAAAATTTTTTTTTAATTATTTTTTTTTTATAAACATAATTTTTTTTAAATCTCCTTCAAAACAATAAATTTTGTTTTGAAACTTTCGGCGAAGCTGAACATATATATTCCTTCATCAACTTTACGCTACTCGACCGGTCTTGCTACCATTGGGACTCGACCAGCTGGGAAACTTAAGGAAGTGTTTCAGGCCAGTAAGACGTCGAGAGCCACACCAAATACACACCAATTTAAGAACACACACATCAATATTTTTATATTATTACAATATATATATATATATATATATATATTATAACTATATTAAACGTGTTGAGTTGTGTTGTGTAAATGTGTGAGCACCTACCTGCTGTCCGATCTTGCGGTTTTCTTCCGACTAGGGCGTGTGGATTTTGGATTTGATTTCGCAAGTATGTAAACTCAAGTGTATAACAACAGCACACTAAATTTGTTATTTTAAAAGTGAAGAGTTTTGTGAGGTTGGTAGGCTCCGTAGTACAGCAATAAAAATACAATGTGGGGTAATAAAAACGGGGTTTATTACTCCAATCACACACAAGAATGAAATGCTTATAAGTTCAAATCTTCTTACAAACTAAACAGTAAATAAATCTTGTATAATGTTTTCTGAATGATTAATAATTTTCAGAAGTTGAGCTCGTTATTTTCAAAGAAGTTATTTTAACTGAGAATTTAATTAATCAATTTAATTTAATTCAATTTAATTTCAATGATTTTAAAAATGATTCTAATGAACTAAAAAACTCTAAAGTTGATTGAAAATATTCAAAAATAAACTGGCCGTGACAATCTAGTTCACGCCCCTTTATTTACTAGTGATCTGACTCACGTATACTGCAGTATGAGCAAATTATTTAATTCTTCGTTAAGATTTGTATAGCGCTTTTCTCTTTATCTACTACTAATTCTTAACTAAAGCTTATTAATTACTTATACTGGCTATACAGATTATCACACGTGAATAATTCTTATTTAATTAGAGTCTCAGATTTATGGCATCTGAATGATTTATATTACATTGATTTTAATTAAAAAGAAAGAAAAATTGAACTGTTGAAAAATGAGTAACGAAATTAATTAACTCTGTTATTATTTAATTATATTGCACAAAATTCGCACACCCTATTATTTATATTTCGGCAAACATTTTGGCTATAATGGATTTCGCCTGAATTTACCGGTTTCCGAAATATTAATAATTGAAAGTTTGGGTGTGGTCCTATTCGTTACTCAGTGAGTTGATTATGTAACGGTCGCGGACATAGGCGTGTGCGCCTGTACAATGCGTTAACATAATCGCTACAACTTATGAGTGGAGTTTCGACTATTAAAATTTATTTAAACATCAATATAGTATACCCTTAACATATAACTCCAAATTAATGATATTTGGTCATGTTATAATATATACCTACATACTGAAACTTTGTAACTAATAATTACATTTTCTATGCAGTTAAAAAGTTTAAATACTGATTCACACGAACTGACATTTCATCATAAGAAGTTGTATTTGAAAAAAATGTCTCATGTATGTAATCTGTGTATAATTCACATTGATCATTTCTGAAGTTTCTACCTATATATGTACCAAATGAAAGTAAACGCCTCTCAAAGTTTCATGCACAGCTTCAGGGATTAGAATCAGGAATGAATTACGGCAAACATATCAGTTAAAAAATGCCATAAAAATACACGTCAGTGAAGTCACTGCTGACTTGTCGGTAAACACGACAGGTGGCGTTCTTTCACATCAGTTAACTAAGCTAGTAGAGTACAAGGGCTTTCAGTTATACCGTGTAAACATAAAGACAAACACACTGAGAAAATTAAATGTTCCCACAGTCGCAGTAAAGTACATACATGCTCGGATGACCAGCTGCCGAGCGACAAACAATACTGTACCTGTTGGTCAGGGATGACACAATCCGTCTCTCGGACATTTCTTTACATAATTTTAAAGAATATTGTTTACGGTAGTTAATAAAACAGTGTATTAATATTAGTAGAACAGAATCTTTACTATTCAGCTGAAATTTATTTCCGCTTATAGAAGAAAAAAAAATCCGCGGGTTTCCGCTGATAAACCGCAACGTGGATAAACCGCTCGCGGATAATCGGGAGTTTACTGTAGTTTAAATAAATGAAAACGTTTTACTTGTAATAAGATTTCTTTACATAGAAATTGATGTTTACTGAAGTGCGTACTTAGTACTGTGCAGTATGAAGCGTAGCTAGATACAATTTTAATGCAGCAGTAAATCATTACGTATTAAAACCTACATGGCACTTTTAGGTAAAAACTAGACATTCATAAGAAGACAATAAATGTTTATTGAATAGAGTACGTACATTCATAGAAACTGAAATGGGTCGCTGAGATAAACAGCCAATATAATGCTGGCGGTGAAAATGGTCTCTACAGATAACGGGAGCTGTCAAAACGGTGTGTGTTTTGCCCTCTCGGCAAACACTGCCTCCTCTATTTAACGCACCATATTCAATTTATAATTTCCTTGACATTAATTGCTGTCGTCTACTGCAGTTATTTGCTTTTGAGTGTTCTCTATTATCGTTTTTAGCAATATTTTTTTCTACTTTAGACCCCTGTTTCTTGAATTTTGTATTTGAAATATATCACGTTAAACTACTTGAAAATTAACGGCTTTTAAGTATGTTGTGTAGAAATTATTGTCTTCAAAGCTTTCTAATCAAGATTACCAGTTAAATGGACTAAGTATGTGCATATCATCCTACAGGTCACGTTTTCGAATAAGAGACTACGTAGATACTCTTTAGATCGCAGTACAATGTATCGTGTAAGCGACGGCTTCTTGTTTGCCGCTTAAATCGCTCAAACATTAAAGTTGTTAATACCTACTCTACCCACTGCTGACATAAATTATCTCCTGATCGCGTACCATACATATAAGAGGTCATTTTTCTACCTACTACCAAAACAAATAATTTCCTGGTCAGATATCAGTTCATCGCACAAATCGCACTTTAAGGTATCCATCAATTACTACCTAATACTAATACAAAACACTCACTGTTCGGGTACCAGTTTACAAATATGAATCATATTTCTAAGACGGTAATTCTTATCTAGAATTAGCTGAATCTGACTACCACACAGAAATGAATGCTGAAGTTTTTAAGACCTGGTTTGTTGGTATGTTGCGCTCTTTGGAAGAAGGCTCTGTCATCGTGATGGATAATGCCAGCTATCATTCTGTACAAATAGATAAACCACCATTTTCAAACTGGCGTAAAGCGGATATCATGGAGTGGCTAAGAAGAGAATTTCATTTTCCACAGCTGAAACCAGGGATGAACTTCTTTCTAAAAGAAGAGATCCGAACGGCCAAGAAGACGTACGAATTGGATCAACTGGCAAATGAAATGGGACATACAGTAGTGCGCCTGCCACCGTATCATTGTCAGTATAATCCGATCGAGCTGATATGGGCCCAAGTTAAACGGTATGTTGCAAACAAGAATACGACTTTCAGATTAGCCGATATTGAACAACTTGCACACGAAGCTTTAGACAGGATAACTCAGGAAGACTGGGAAAGTGCGTAAGACATGCGGAGGCACTACAAGAAGCCAATTACTCAAAGCAGTGCACGAGAGACACCACAGTGTAGCTTTTCATCATACACTTACGTGTGAGTAGTGACAGCGAACCTGAGTCCAGTTAATCCGAAGACAAATTACTGCAGGAGTGTTAAAAAGTGTATATCGGTGGTAAACGTGTCTACAGTGAAGCGTAGTATTTTATATTTTTATTGAAACATAAAAAAAACCGTATGTGCATGTTTTCTTCAGGAGTGTGAATGTGCTCTGTGCTATCACTTTGCAAAGTGATAATTGTGTGACTAACCCTATTTGAGGTGATTTTTTCAACATACTGCTTATAAGGAATTCTATAGTTTACAAAATAAGGAAAATTTTAATTATAAAATTTGTAAGGACAATTCATAAAATATAGAATTATAAATTTAAATTCTATATTTAAAGATTTATAATATATTAATAAGGAATTTTAAATTTATTTCATAAGGCATTTGTATTTGTTGTTTATAAAGTTATCCTTATTTTCTTAAGAAATCCAATTCGTTTCACGTTTATACATACCATTATTTTTATGCTACTTGTGCATGTAACGTCTTATAGTATAGTTCTAATTTTTTTACTTAATTATTAATAAGCAGCGCAGGAAATAAAAATAGAATATTTTTCGGAGTCACGAATAGTGCGGTGTCTTCAATAATTAAATGGGACAAGCTTAAGACACAGGATGCGTATGAAAATTCGTTCAAACAAACTATAGCTGATGCGTCGCATTGAATGTTATGTATAAGTTACGGAAATTAATTGTTAATTAATTATTAACAATGTATTAATTGTGATGTAATTATTATTAAGAATTATTGACAATGTAACAAAATATTCTAATGTATGTATTAGAAACTTTCTCCCTGTAAAATTTTACTTAAAAAAATACAGTAAAACGCAAGTTAACCTTTACACTATCTTACAAAATCAGAACAACTGTGTGATACTCGTAAGATTTTAAAATGTTTTTTACTTTAAATAACATTAAATTTTATCTATAAAATGTCTGCAGTAGGCATCTACCTTCAAAATGTATCGTTGTTTTTTCAGTCTTCTATTGTCATTGATTTTAGAATGTTCAACAGTTTAAAGCACAAAAAGTGATTCTAATGGAAGCCTTATTGACAACAGCAAAGTAAATATTTAATTTAAAAATCACTTTGTTGTATTCTTTACATTAAGTAGGCCGGCTTACTAGTGTAGCATTTTTCGGAAGAAAGGGAAACTGTTGCTTAGTGACAACGCTTTAAGTAAGCGGTGTGACCTTGACGATACTACTTCCATGCAGTTAACTATAGTACCAATACAAAGCATCTCCTCGTTGTATACAACTTGACGTTCACAAAGCACATTTCCTAGACATTAACTCCTACGTAATAACAGTATAAAGTACGAACTGCTCGGAAATGAATTCACAAGCACAAGCCTTGTTTTCATCAAAGAATCCCCCAAATATTCAAGTATCGTACTTATCATAGGCCTGCTTCATTTTCCATTAGTCCTTTCAGTAACTTCCAAAATACTGTCTATTGTTGTGAGTTTGATGCGTAAAACGAAAAACGTAACAATTCCAGAGTGATGCGTGTGAGACGACGAGGGTATTCATGCTAGGTCGTCCTTCACAAAGTATAAAGTTTGTCTAAAAAGAAATTAGGCTGACTGTATAAAATTAGTTATTGAATATTAACCACAAAACTATTTTATCCCGTTCAAAGCAGTTTCCTTGGAAAGCAACACACTTAGGGAGACGTTGTTCCTATTGATTGAAACGATAACGCCTACTTCGTCGTGCTTATTTGCTAAACTGCTAAATGCCATGTTCCGAATGAGGCCTTTCAGTGTTTCTACTATTTTCAAGTCCTAAACCAAAACACTGAAAGGCCTCGTCCAGAACATGACATTTAGCAATTTACCAAATAAGCACGACAAAGTTGGAGTTACAGAGACTGCTAATTCAAATAACAAGATTAAGAAACGATAATGGACGTCTTCAGCAGTCAATGCCTTAAGCTAGTTCGTCATAATCATTTCACTGTTCTCCACATTTTTATGGTAGCAGCCCCGGAGTTAGTTTTGGTTTTTGGAAACATGAAATAATTACATGGATTTAATGAAACACTGGATGGATTCAGTACACGTATCACAGCAATGCCATGTTAGCATAATACTTGATACAGAAATACGATGTGACATTTACAATTACCTAAAAGTTACCAAGATCTGTTCGGTCTCAAATCATACATCAAAGTTTATTCAACAGTCTGGCGATTCAAGTTTAGTTTACAGACAATCAGTAGCGTGGTGTCCATGTAACCGCTATGTTTCCGGCGGCAACAGTACTGGAAATAAGAGGAAATAATATTAATTATATCACAGAATAAAATACTTGAATAATTTGAAATCCGAATAATATTAGCAAGGAAACGTGAAGAAAAGCGTATCATTGCTTTCGAATGGCTGGGCACTTGCACCGTCTTGTGTTGCCGGTTTACTGCGTACGGTCATTGACCTCGTAGTAGTTGTCACAGTACAGACACGTTTGTTCACCGAATGTGTTGCCGCTGTATAAACCGGCAAAACGTTCAGTTAGCAGCTATGTTTTTTTTTGAACTGACGTGCAGCAGATACAACGTACCTATTTGTGTTTTGTTCGTTTAGTCATGTATTTCTTTGTTTGTCTTTGTTATTTTTAATTCGATATTTGTGTTTTGATTTATTCTGTATAAGTATAATGAGACTCAGATTCCGTTGAACCGGGACCCTTTTCGTCTCCCAGGGAATGACAGAAAATGCTCTGAAAAGAAAATGCTTGGTACAAGAAAAAATTATAATTAATTTTTAGGTTAAGCTTTAGGCCTATAACAACCGGCTACAGGTGTTATGATATAATCCTAACAACTATTATTAGGATTAAATTATGGTCAGCTGTTTAATGAAATCTCTCATTTTCGATCAATTTTTATCAGTTTGTGTTGGTTGTCCTTGGTCGCCCAGAACACATACATATTCCGCAGATTCGTGGCCATCCAAATACCTATACCACTGAAAACCTTTGTTGCATGTAAAAACTTTTATACGAAGATTTTATGTTGATTTGTTGCTGTAACCTATTTCAACTTGTTGACTGTTTCTGTTGTACTGTTTGAAGATAAGACAGAATTTGACTGTATAACGCTGCTCAACGTTATTGAACTCTATATTTTTTGACGTGAGACAAAACAAGTACTTACAAAAATATGGCAAAATTAAATCTAATAAAATAGAGAAAGTAAAATTGTTTTAGAAATAACAAAACCTTATAGCTATCAGCTGTTGTATTCTACGGTTCACAGCGTTGCCACTTCCTGGGGAAAAATTCAGCTAATTTAATTTTTTTAAACAAACTTTGTAGGATTGGACTCTGCAAATAGCAACTTGACAATGAAACGGCGTTGAGGAAGTCTTGCTCAGACAACTTCTTACTTGTGTATTAAACTAAATAAAATGTATCGTGTCTTACTACGCATAATGCGAAAACGCCAGAGAATGGTGGAACAGGAACTAATTTGTGTTGAATCGGAACACTTCTGAAACTAATAAGTTGTCTTGGAAGAATTCGGGAAACGTTATGTTACGCTTGTCAACGATGCAAGTTTATTAGACTCTTTATCGCACATTTTTTCCTCGCATTTTTAATATTATTTGGTATTGGTTCATCAGGTATGCTACTGTTGCACCAACGTGAAAAATAATTATTTTGTTACACACAAGCACCGCATTAGCCTTTACAAATGTCGCGGCACTGCGTGTCACAATTGTACCAGTCACCAGACCGTAAAATTGCAACTCGGAGATAAAACATACAGTCTGTTCTGAAGTAGAAGGTAGGTCAGACGACACTCAACGTCATAGGGGAATTAACCAAAGTAGCAGTGACTTTTAATGGGACAGAATGCAAGTCAGTAGACGGGAAGTGAAGTTAATTTGTTTCATTTTACAATCGATTCAGTTTTTAAATGCTTAATCAGAGTTCTCAGTTGTAACTCTCAGTACAATAACAGTTTGGAACAGTTTTGAATCAAATCTCTTATCACAGTTTTAATTACAAAACTTCTCAAATTATAAAAATTATTGTAATAAAATATAAGAAGGATCATTTTAGAGAAAAATATTTTTATTTACATTTATTTAAAGTACGTTCAATAATATTTATAGTCCTACGACAATCACGAACGCTCTCAAAAATTCGAGAGCGTCAATCTACACGTTTCTCGACTAGCTCAGTGCATGCAGCGTCTATGTAAAGGTTCGTGCACTCGAGTAGCGTCCAGACTGACGTCTTGTAACTACGTAAATTATGTCGGCACGCCGACAGGAGTATGGAAAATTATTCTGGAACCTCTGCGGGATATATACAAGCAACAGCGGCCTGCTTAATCAGTCGGTTACAGTTGTAGTTTTATTTAGTACGGATCGGATCAAGTTATTGTTGCGGATTAGGAGATTAGGGGAAAGTGATTATTGTGTTAATTAATGTGGAATTGAAATAAGGTGACATTATTATTGCGTGTTGACAAATTTAACTTGAATTATCATATGAGAGTACTTTGTTGATTTCATATTGTTATTTGTTACTAATTAAAGCTGGTAATTAGTGTCTTCATCAGTGTCAATTGCTTTGGTTTCCACTGTACAATACGATGATCGGTGTCACCGTCGTAACACTAGAAATTATTTAACTTTTATGCGTCACGGGGTTTGATGGTAAAATTCTAAGTCGTAAGAAATACATTGTGGTTGAGGTAAAGATTTTTGAAAAAATCTTTGTACAACAAAAACTTTTGTCAAAACCGTTCTCGTGTAAAATTTTAAGTTAGAAACTTTAGGACTTTCACTATACTTTTCATATTGCCGTACTGATTGAAATACTTGCGACAAACTAAAATTTGACTTTGCAAATGCAATTTTTGTCTAACTCGTGGTGTCAATAACGGGGTTGCTTATTTACTTATTTAAAATATATTTTAATTTTACTTCATATATATACATATTCATTTAGTTTGAATATACTGTTAAAGTTAATATTTTTGCGAGTCATCATCATCATCTTCAAGACTGGAGCTGGTCACTCCAGCGCTTCCTCGGACGTCCCACACCTCTCCGTCCCGTCGGCTTATAGTTCCATAGTTGTTTGGGGATGCGGCAGTCATCCATTCGGCAAAGATGTTCCCACCAATTCAGCCGATACTGGGCGATCCTGTCGAGTATACTCATAATATTCAGTTCCTGCCGTATATCTGTGTTTCTTCTACGATCGTGAAGAGTTACCCTGCCACGTTCCTGAGAAATCTCATTTCAGCCGCTTGGATGCGACTGGCCTGGTCTTTCGTTAAAGTCTAATTCTCAGACCCATGAAGAAGTGTGGGAGCGAACTATTAGTAAAAGAACACTCATTAAGTTTTTTAGAATAAGTTAATTTTATAATAGTCTGTCAGTCATCATTACAGACATATTAACTTATTTGAACTAAATAATTTCACCTTTTACGGGATTTAAGATAACAGCACAAGCCATATTAATTTAGACGGTTTTTTCAAAATGAAGATAATCTATCTCCTACGGTCGGCACTCTAACTTTTAATTGGCGAAGTCAGATCTTTATTGACAAGCTTAGAGAATTTGGGTTGTAAATATGAATTGCTAAATTATTTTCTTCACACGATGTTTGTGAATCTACTAAAGAGGACATTTTTGTTGCTTTGTTGTTATCGATTCGCGGTACCATTTGTTACTTGTTGAGCCACGCGTCTTCAACTTCTCCTTGCAGCACGAGTAGACGTTCCTTTAGTATATAAAAAACAGATGTAACATAACAATTCAAATTTATTTTTTGAAATTCGAAAAGGCACTTTTAGACAGACCAACTCTAATTTTCATTTAATTCAGTTTTTTACTTCAATACACACGTACAATTTCATGTATCCTTGTGTTATGTTGTCTATTTTTCTTACCGTTCCACATTCCACTTTATGCCCCCCCCCCAAGTTCTTTTTTAATTAGTATGTCTTATGGACAGCAGTCACTTTTATTCTGTTAAATTCAAAACGTTTTGAAAATCATGGCCTTTTCTTCAGTTACGACAGACTTGTCAGGATCCGCCATCGCTTTAAATAATCAAGTGATCTTTACACTTTTTCTGATTATGAGTTTTCTCATTAAAAATCATGTCTTAGTTAAAATTGATTTAGTATAAATTTTACGGGAGGGCGAAACAATGTTTCTGTCATACACCGTGGTAAATTTCTAACCTTTTTAATGATGCACAACCCTGCACCTTTGTTCCCAGTATATTTTATTAATGCTGATTAGCAATAAAGTTAGTTTAGCTATCCAATTAATTTAGCATTTGATGAATTGTTCATGATATCCGGGCTGTTTGGCCGTGGTCCATGGTTTATAACAAAACCAAATGGCCAAACAGCCCGGATATCATGAACAATTCATCTGACACCGGCCGTGAAAGCCTGAGGAATAATTTAGCATTATTCTGTGAGCTTTTAATTTGATTCAAGCTACTTAAAGATGCAATTTTTTGTATACACTGTCTCATGGACAGCAATCACTTTTATTCTGATAATTAAAAATGTTTTGAAAATCATGTTCATTTTTTTATTTCCGTTAGACTTGTCAGGATCCGAGATCGCTTTAAATAATCACGTAATCTTTACGCTTTTTTTATTATTTGAGTTTTCTCATTAATGTTAGTAGTTTAATCGTGTTAACATTTATTAAAGTGGAAGTAGGCTTTAGAGTGTAATTAGGATTGCTTGTTTCTATTTGAAATGCGCTTTCCCATCAATAACTCTGCTGACTCGATTGTATGTAATCAGACTTCAAAAAAAAAAGTTGTATCTTTGAAAAATTCTTATAACCGCATTACGATGATTGAATATAAGACTGCAAAGGACGGTTGCAAGGATATAACGTTTAAATGATCCCGTATCTTTGGCAGTCGTCCGTCCGTCACTCACTGATTAAAATGGGATCTGTCTGCCTGATTGTGAACGATATGCTTTGTTACTAGGAATCATAATTACAAAAACCACAAAGAAAGAGGATTTACTTTGTCAGAGTAGAGCGAGCACTACGTTTGTTGCAATTAGTGAAATGTGATTGAGTCGTCTGATAGTTTCTTGTTATTGTCAAACCGATACGACTTTATTTATATTACGACAAGTGACAACGAATTTCAGCTTCCTAGACTTTTCTGTCTTTTGAATCTCCAGGTCTCAGTAATGACTTTTTGTCTTAAGCTATTGAACTCTATGTTCGCAAAGTGAAACAAAATGGCCGCTTTACGTAAGCTGTGAATAGTAACAATGAAAGAACATAAGAATAATTACAGTGTGCTTTCTTAGGATATCAGCTGTACCTTACTTAATCGACCAGCAATTAGTTACTGTCTACGTTAACGTTTGCTTTCATTATTACCAGACCTCATCCTTCCAACTCCTATATAACTTCTTTTTACACCATGACGTAGTTTCGATATTTTCTTCCTGCATGCAACTTCTGTTTTTTCATCTGTTTCTATCGTTTCTAGAGTGATTGCTGGGGGAAATTATAACTGCTATCCACTTCTATCTTTACAAAGAATTTACTAGCTGTCAATTTAAGTTTTTTTACAGTTTAATTCTGCAATTAAAGTAAATCCTATTTATTATCTTTATTTATTAACACGGTAAATAACTTTCGTCGTGGGGTCGAGAGAATTTGAAGAGATAGTACTTTTACCGGGATGACTGAGCATCGGTCCTCACAGATTCCCAGGGTTGGGTGAAGTGACGCCAGCTCCCAAAGGAGCTCTCAGCTTCTCTCCAGAGAAGACCGTACTGCGTGGTGAACTGACACATCCTACAAAAGGTGGCCCTGTTGATGCACAATAGTACGGAACGGACGGATAAATATTCCTGGCCAATAAACCACGTTAAAGCTTAAGGAAATTGATCCTGGGCCGGCTAATATTTGGAATATTACAGGCGTGTACCTAGTTGGATTTAGAAGGCTGTAATATTGCGTGCAGGGAAAACTGGTCCCTTTACTTCGGTAAGACCGCAAGTTTATGGGAGATAATCCGCGTAGAATATCGTGCTGGACGTTAAGCCCGACTGTGGCTACACCACCATCGTTTTACCACGCATCTGCTAATAACATATTCAGGCAACATATTAGCTACTAAAGTATCACAAGAAAGAGAGATCGAATGTTGCCGACAATAGATACGAATGAAAGGAAAAAACTTCCAGAAAATTTCACGATTAGTAACTCGTCGACACGTTGTTATTTGCTGATGAACAGGCCATCCTGTCGAACTCAGAAAGCTGCTTGCAGATAGCTGTACACTCATTGAGTCGAATCTGCAAAGATTCTGGATTATAGATCTCCACATTGAAGACTAAAGTGATGGCTTTTCATTGAACTGATCCATACAAGCAAAAAATGTTGTAGATAGTATTGTTCTGGAGCAAGTTTTAATTTTGAATATCTCGACTGTAATGCGTCTCATATTACAAACACTGATATGGCACTAATTCAGCCGTATGTGTGAGAGCAAGAGGAGAACAACTCTAAACGAGTAAAGAAACACGAATAAATTAGAAGAGTTTACCGGGCTGTTTGGCCGTGGTCTATGGTTTAAAGACAAACCAAAAGGCTGACCACAGTACTGTGGGCCTGACGAGAACAACCCACGTTCAGTAGGTCTCGAATTCTTTGAATTCCACTGATGATGGCAGTCAGTGGTGCTGTCGAAACGTTCGGTTTGTCGTTAAACCGTAGACCACGGCCAAACAGCCCGGTAAATTCTTCTAATACAACTGGCACCGGCCGTGAAAGCCTTGGAACAATTTTAAACACGAATAAAGTTTTATAAGGTGATGACTTTCCCGACACTTCTCTATGGGTATGAAAATTGGACTTTAACAAACTCCCAGGCCAGTCGTATTCGAGCGGCTGAAATGAGATTTCTCATCCACCTGGGAGGATGTATTCTTCAAGATCGCAAAAGAAAAGTCAACGAACTGTAGGAACTGAATATTACGAATATACTTGGTAGGATTGCCCAATATCAGCTAAAGTGGTCGGAACGTGTTAACCGAATGGATGACTGCCGCGTCCCCAAACAACTATGGAATTATATGGTGAAAGGTGTGGCACGTCCGAAGAAGCGTTGGAGTGACCGGCTCTAGTCTGTCTGCTTGGGACCGGAACAAACCATTTTTTGTTTAATCCTTGCTGAAGATGATGATGACTTTTCTATGAACGTTTCTAGCTGATTGGCCGATTAATTATCGCTAAGGTGTCGCTAAGCATTTGCCGATTGAGCAGTTTCCCAATTATGAATAAGAGGGTTTTCCTAATTAGATTGTAGTTATTTGTTACAAACGCAGTGCGTGCAGGTCACACTTATGATTTCTGACGCTCCCGAGTGACAGAACAACCTAACTATAATCACTGGTTAAACCGCTACCGCTGAACGTAAAAAGTAAAATCAACGCGTCTCGCCCAACCACTAAACTGCTAACTCAGTTTATCAATATTTATCCAAGTTAGGACAAATTTCTCTGTTCCCAACGTCCATATTATAGAACGATAAGCACTTTATGTCATTTTCTTGGTCTGGTATTTAGTTTATTTCTTTATTAGGCCTATTATTAGAACTCTAATCGTCAAGGTCACTTCACAGGCGTAATTTTCAAATGTGGTAACATACGAATTTTTTGAATCAAACAAAAGTAGCTGCAATCATTGTTAATAATTAACAGTCATTTTAAGTTACCACCAATGCCTTGTCATAGATGCCAGCACTCAGTACGCCTACGTGATTATATTACTTTCTAAATGCCATTAACTGCAATTTTTCTAAGCTGAACTTATTAATCAACGTTATAAGTTTTATGCTTAATAATAGTTTAGTGTATAATATAATCTTCTTTACCCCCGTGATTGTTTATGCTGCGTCGAGGTTAAACCTACCAGCAGCGTAGCTTCCTAAACCAACGTATCTGACAAGACTTGAGGTCAGTTGTATAAGTGAACCTCGTACCTTTGTTGCTCCATTATATGTTTCTATTAGCAGAACATTCTGTTTCGCAGTGTAATATCTCGGAATTATTTGACATCAGATACGTAAAATATCGAAGTGTAAATTTTTATCGACATGGAAATGTAAAACTTTAAACCACGTTTAATATTATAACAAAGTCACGTCTTTTATAAGATTATGTAAATAAAACATTGATTATTATTTTGTTAGATCGTGTTCATTTTTGCAATACATTTTCTAAAAGGGTCGGTGAAAAGAGGAAGAGAGTTATCCCAGTAAGACGGATGCAAATATTTTATTGTTTAATCAGTGCGATATTACATACCAGCACTTAGTGAAAGTGACAAGATTCAAAATTATTAATTTTGAGAAGATTAATAGACTTTTGCTCTCTTGGTGTCTTTTACTATTTGCTATGGTAGCATGTTCATGACAGTTGTATAATTATGTGCATTGTAAATTGAGTGTTATTAGCATATAAATTTGTTTTACGGTGTCGATTTCTCTGGCACTTAATAACTTCTTCCACTACTGAAAGAACACGATCCATGCAACCGCGTAGTAAAAATGTGTTACTGTGTTTTCAGTATTATCTCAGTGTTTTAGCAAATAAGTGCATTTCACGTGGACAAGATTTACCGTGATTTAAAGCAGTGGAATCAATCATTAAATACCAGGGAACTCGACAATCACAGTTTTCATTATCTATGGAACAATCACACTTGTCCAACAATTGTTTTATGTTAAACAAAATTTACTAGATCGGACAATAAACTATGCTTTAGTGCCTCTCGCAAAAATAGTTTGGACTATATCGATAAATAAAATCACTCACTATACTAAGTCGCGCACCAATCGCTGTAGAACACTTCGTAGAATTGAGTAGGCTAACTGAACTACAGTCGCGCTGTGTTTATAAACAATTAACCAATGCAAAATGTTTCGTGGCAGCCGGAAAACACTAGACTTAGTAACTCTGCTTTTCTCTAGCAACGTATAATCTTCAAATCACTCTCGACACCGTTGGCAATTTCCGGTCATTTACGCAAAGCGTCCTTTTCTGATAAATTAGTTGAAGAAGAGTTGTATTATGTAGGCTATCCTTACAACAGTGTCAAAAGATTATTCTAATCCTGTTTATAGGGTTAATTTAAATTTAATGAGTAAAAACTACGAGTTAAATAAAAATAAACTTGAAGAAAAGTCCAGAAAATTAAAAATAATATTAAAGATAATCGCAAATTAAAATGAGCGAGTAAAGCACGGTCTGACTCGTTGCGTTTGTTGGCTGTGCTATCCGCTGCTCCATTAGCATTTATTTCTAATACAAATAAGCAGACTACACGGAGGGACCCCGCTTAACGGCAATCGAAATTGCGTAACTCGCTATAAATGCCTAGGAAACAGAAATTTTTCCGTAAGAAACTACGAAAAATAAGTTTGTTTGTCCTGGGAGAATACGCGATGAGATAAACGCTCCGGTGAATTTAATTATACAACTTTGAGACAAAATATATATATTCAGAAATTTCATATTTCAGAACTTTTTTTTAAAGATTTTTCCACTAAGTACTAATATTATGGAAATTATTTAATTAAGATTCCCACAGTTACGCTCCGCGTGCTGCATATTTAATACACTTTGATGTAGTTTCTTAGAATCACAAAATAAATAAGATAATATTTACTAGTTTGCAATTTTAATCTCATTTCACCTTATAAAAATTATACGGAATAACTTGTACATCTTATTACGTTTTACAAATCGAAAAATATAGAGAGTCGAGAGTTTTGTAAGTCGTTGCACGTTTTCTAACACAATTACATTCATTTCACTGCACGAGTCATTGCTTTATGAAAAAAGAAATATTTTTATTCTGTGCGAGTGTTTGTGTGTTTGTTATGTTGGCAATGCTAGTTACAGCTTGTCAGGTTGTAGTATATTTTTATTTTGTTATCAGTTGTTTTGAAATCTTTGAACTGTAGTGAATGTAACATGCTGGCTACAAAAGAAAGATATTTATTGTAAAAGCGTAACATAAGATTCTGTTCTCCACAAACTGTATCTTATGTGTTTGCTTTTAAAAATGTACTTTAACTGAACTGCTTCTGTGTTGGTATTTGTCAAAAACAATGCTTAATTAATTAATTTGCCTGAGTCGAATTAACTTTATTTCTGTTAAGTGTTTAACAAATTCTGGTATTTTTTTAGTTGTCTTTAGAATTCAACATATTTCTAGAATCCTTAGTATCCTACATGGACATTCAACCATCTATTTTTCCCTCATTCTGTAACTAGTAACTTCAATTACTGTCTTTGAAATCCAATACGTAACAGTAAGTCTACATCTGCCTACTTTTACTGCTTTCTTTCATTTTACCTTTATACTATCTTTATTTCAATTGTAATGGATTATTACTCATTATTTCGCTTTTTTATCCAGAGGACTAACTTTATCTATTATTATTGTTCGCATAACCGTTGTATAACCTCGATAGTTCGTGATTTAGGACTTGATAATGGTGGAGACACTGTCCGGAGTATGACAGGTAGCAGTTCAGCAAGTAAGCACGACAAATAGCAGACAATAGCCTACTCGTACAAGATGTCATTACGCATGCCAGTGAATCGGTCTTCTGGAGCAGTTGAATTCAAATACAGTAATTCCCCCTTATAACGGACTATTAGGGGCTGTGAGGTGTCCGTTATATTGAAAGTCCGTTGTAGCTGTGTGTAGCAAGTAGGCCTTTAAATTACAAAATACTGTATACATAATTGTAGTAAAAACTTAGTCCATTGTAAAGAACAGTTTATGTTTTAGAGAAATACTCATAATTAGAATAAAAATTCGTGGAATATCTATCTTTTTCAAAATCAAGGTGGCTGTATGTCAGAATCCTTTTTCATTTTTACTGGCTTCAAAAATTACTGATTTTTGTTTCAGATAGATTTGAGTTAATTTCCTTACTGAATAATTTAGGAAGGCGTCGAAAGTGACCATAATAGAACGATAAGTTATCATTTCTTGATTGCGGAACACACTCAGTGACATAGTGCAAGTGGTCTTCTACTTCGCTCACATTACTCAACGTTGCTATGCGTCATTTTGTTTGGCTGTTTGTCTTTAACTTTTAAGCATTCCGTGTTTCTTAAAGCATGTTATAAGCGGGGTCCGTAATAACGAGGGTTTACTATACGGTAATCATGTACTATGTATGTACATCCACTGTTTCATCTTCATTGAACGGGGTCCGTAATAACGAGGGTTTACTGTACGGTAATCATGTACTATGTAGGTACATCCACTGTTTCATCTTCATTAAACGGGGTCCGTAATAACGAGGGTTTACTGTACGGTAATCATGTATTATGTATGTACATCCACTGTTTCATCTTCATTAAACGGGGTCCGTAATAACGAGGGTTTACTGTACGGTAATCATGTACTATGTATGTACATCCACTGTTTCATCTTCATTAAACGGGGTCCGTAATAACGAGGGTTTACTGTACGGTAATCATGTACTATGTGTGTACATCCACTGTTTCATCTTCATTAAACGGGGTCCGTAATAACGAGGGTTTACTGTACGGTAATCATGTACTATGTAGGTACATCCACTGTTTCATCTTCATAAAAACGCAGTAGTTGAAAACTTCAAACATCTAAAGTTCAAACGCGTAATGAATGCATCAGTGATTTGTCAGTCGTGTTTAATTAGTTGTATTAATGTTCTTTCATAGTGAATAAATTTAAATGTTTGTTTAAAAAGGTAATAATATTTAATGCGCTTTAATGTGACCGTGCCTGCTCTCCACATACACTCACAAATATAAACAAGGGGCAGCAGTTAATATCACATTGGCGAAACCACTACAAAAACGCGCGCGACTGGCAATATTAAAGCGGCCGCCGCCAGTCGGTCATAAAGTTAATCGTTAGTTCCGGCTACCGATAGTTTGTTAACCACCAACACACGCCGTTACGGCCACTATCACTTGCCTATATCACACGCGCGCGCGTGGTCTGACATGTAGTATAGGCAAAATAGCATTTAAAAAGGATGTTTCTCCTCCGTCTAATTTTTTTGCTGGAATAGGTTAAGTAAGCAGAAGTAAGTGTACAGTTAAAATTTTTACAAAATCCTGCTTGTGCGTCACGAGATAAGTGCATTTTAGTGCATTTTTGGTGCATTTTTGGTGCATCGTATAAGTCGACCTGGGGGCTGAAAAACGCGCCTTGATTTTATGGTGTGGGCCCGGGAATTGAACCCGCGACCTCTAGATTAGTAGTCATGTGCCATACCCACTGGTCTACTGAGCCGCCTACTTTTAATATAAAAAAAAATACTTTTAATATTTTAATGTTTAAAATTAGGCCTAATACTTTTTATAAAGACTGTCTCGACCAGACACAAAAAAAAATTGTTAGTCACATCCAAACCCAAACACACAGGCCATTAGTAGAGGCAAAATAGCACCAAAAAATACCGAAAAAGGATGTTTATCCTCCGTCCAATTTTTTTGCTGGAATAGATTAAGTAAGCAAAAGTAAGTGTACAGTTAAAATTTTTACAAAATCATGCTTGTGCGTCACGAGATAAGTGCATTTTAGTGCATTTTTGGTGCATTTTTGGTGCATCGTATAAGTGTATCGGCCATAACTTCGGTTCTATTGGACGTATCGAGACCAAAAAAAAGTCAACATACTCGTTATGAATTAACAAATCAAACTGGGTTAGTAGTGCTACCTAAAAGGTCAACATAACCTCAAAAAAAAATTAAACTTCATTATAATGCAATTTTCTTTAAAATTCGATTTCTCTTGAATTAAAAAAGATAAAATCAATTTCTTTGGACCAAAATATTTGTTTTTTATTGTAGAAACTTAAAAAAAAATTTGAAACAAAAATTTAATTTTTCTGGCTAAAATCTCAAAATTTTTGAAGATTTTAATTTGCTCGCCATTTTATGAGAGATGATCCTAGTAAGGTTTTTTGTTTTTCAAATCGTAGATTTTTTTATGTACTTAATTGCTATTGTCATTAAAAACTTTTTAATTTTTTTTTACTTATTTTATGACAATTTATATATATATTGTAACGCAACATAGTTGAGGTTCCCCAACGTTACATAAAAGATTGAATGAAATATGGTCAAGGACCATACCCTGACTTAAGGTTGTTCAATAGGTCATGTGCTCGAGAAGTAACTCAAACCAGAAGGAGGCAATGACTAGTATTAAATGTATAAAAACCAGACTAAGGAATGATTGAATGTTATGAATTGTTTGTTTGGTACTGTGGCATGTTCAGGTCACAGAGTATTTTATATTGTATGTTGACTATACTAAAGATGAAATAATGTTATTTGATAATAATACTTCACCAATAATTATGTTTATGTTTATATTGGATTTGTATTTATATAACCCAGTATAGTTACCAATGTTAGGTACTGTACTAAGTTGTCAGTATTGTATAATGTTGAAAAATAATGTTGTTCTAATTAATGTTTATAAACTGGATCAGGAGTGTGACCAGTGTTTTAAATCTAACAAGTAGTTCTGACAATTATGTCATAAATTAATAAAGGGTTCCAGAACCAGTTAATTAATATAAAAAAACAACTAACCACCAGTAAATTAAAATTCATGTAATTAACTATGTAATCAATAATTAATTGTACAGTAGGTCAGGTAAAAAAGAAAATTAAGTTAAAAACCAAATAATGTTATAATGGTTGTAAATGAATCTATAGGCCTAAATTCCATATTAGTGAAAGGAAATTAATACCTTTTTAGTAAACCCAGTCCAACGAAACTCTAGTAAAACATTTACTGTTTAATAAGGAAGGTTAGGGGAGAATTTTATGAGATTCAATATTAATCCAAGCATGGAGTATTTTATTGGAAAGGAGTAGTAATATTCTATAATGCCGGCTCAAGGATATATAGAAAACATGGTTGTTAAGGCAACTGATTTTTAATAAGTTGTTGATTTTGAATAGATGGTACTGATTGTTACAAGCTATTAGATTGAAATGAACCGATATATTTAAATATATGAATAAATATAAAGGAAAGATATATCCAAACTGAAAAAGCCTTTTTGTAAAACAATTATATTTGAACGCTAATGAATCGTACAAATTAAATAACACTCTAAATTATCAATGAGTAAAATAAAAAAGAATTGAAAGCTTCTCACCTCAGTCACTAAATATTTCCGCTGAATTTGGTATCAAACCAATTCATGCTATAAATTGAAGACCAGTAAAGAGTTAAAGCCTGAATTAACGGAAATATTTGGAAATACAGAAGATTCGGTTGACGAAATAACCTTCATTGACAGCGTAAGCTGAGATCCTAATTCCAGTTCGTTGGGACCAAGAATTGTGAAGACGCAAAAGAAGAATCGAAGCACAAGAGTTCCTGTGGGATTACCATCATCCATTCATTGAAAACCAGAGCAGTTTTACTGGGTGAAGACGATATAAACTGGATTTTGACCGCTGTTGACAAACATTCACCGCCTAATGAAGCTTTCGCCGTTTGGGTAAAAAACAAATTATTTTCATATCATTGTATTTTAAGTAAATAATTTTATTCTTTTTGTAAATTGAACAACCTTAATTATGCGTTTTACCTGGCCTTACTAATGGTTCAAAGAACTACACGAACCCTGGTATAAGAATTATTTGTCATTAATTTCAAAGTATATATGTTTTTTTTTTAGAGTTCGAATAATTAAGAATCGATATATGTTGGGATAGTCGATTGGATCGTCTTATTGTTTGTCTGAGACAACGTAACTTGTTAAATACCAGAGAAAAATAAATAAAGTACATTTGTTGTATGAGATAACGTTTTAATCATTGCAGAGAAAATACTATATGTAATTGGCGTAATAATTTATTAACAGATTGATACAAACACTCCGAATAACTAACCTATAAGTACACTTATTTCTAGTAATAGCGCTCCAAGTTTACAGCTGGTGGGACGGGAGATTGCTGAACTAACGGGTTTTGCCATACTAAATTTGAATGAAATTTTTATCGTTGAGGGACTAGGGTTGAGACAAAAACCACTTACATTCAGTAAATACTCCATATATATTGCTCATATTAAACAACCACTGAGAATTAAATTAAGTCTACAGAATACTACCATCATAAATTCAGGAATATAATTCTAAGTTTGTGGACTTAATAATCTGTGTTCCCGACTTGGCAGGATCACAATTTATAAAGTGGTTGGCAGGATCAGTATTCGAAGGATTGATTGATGACATATTGTATTTTGAGTATTCTGAAAATAACAATTAGTTGACTGAAATACGATTTACATGAAAATCAACG
This sequence comes from Magicicada septendecula, assembly GCA_034769895.1. Lineage (NCBI taxonomy): Eukaryota > Metazoa > Arthropoda > Insecta > Hemiptera > Cicadidae > Magicicada > Magicicada septendecula. The sequence continues at coordinate 87,670,793 of CM068371.1, read as the reverse complement.
TCTGTTACGTAGAAAATTATTTATTAATTATAAAAATTATATTTTTGATTAAAATAATAAATGATGTTAGTTAATCTAATAGTTTTCTTAGTTATACGTTTTCATTTATATTGTGAACATGTTTAGAGTTTTCTTCACTGAGAGAAAAAAAATAAGTCAAAATTAAAATTTAAAGGGGGCTCCGTTACATAGATATTGTTAAAATGTTTACATCATAAAGTACTTGTATTTTGCCGTAAAATAAGGTAAAGACATAGGGGCGTTATTGACCTTTTTAACGAGAAAATAATTAACAAAATCAAAGTCTTTAACACGGGCATCATATGGCAGGTCATACGTGCAGGCACGTAATTTCATAATAACTTGGGCACATAACTTTTCTTAAAAAACTAAAAAGAAGTTACTTACAAGATTTAGAATGATAATAAAAAAAAATTACCACCTTATCGACTCTATTATTTAGGTATATGAGCAATTCTACGAGAAATATCCTCCTCTGTATTTTTGGAATAGGCATTTTATTTCTTAAAAATTTCGTAAATTTCTAACATTTTGTTAAACAACGCTATTACTTTTTGGACAAGAAAGTGTTTGTATTGATAAGATACAACTTACGGAATTTTTCCGATTTTTTCGACGCTCTGGATATTGTAGCATTTAAATTTAAAGTGTTTTCTAAAATTTTTAAAATTGCTAAAAAATTATTTCTCTTTTTAACATAGGGGAAGGTTTATTATTTAAATTGTATTTTAGTTGAACAGTAGACTATGCCTGTCCACTTTTGCCTTGAATCTTTCCCAAACGTTGATACATGCATATCGGACGTTTTCCCTGGTAGGGTATCATTTTTTCAAATTTTGTTTTTATTTTTTTACATACATATAATACAATACATATACATTGTCTAAGTAATGGTTTCTAAATCTTTAAAGCATTTACATCCTCAGGAAATTGAGGACAATCAGAACAGTCTAAAGAACAAGAAAAACCACGCTAGAAAGGTGTACCATAAATTTTTTTCCGTTTGGTTTTTATTAATAAGAGCGGAATTTCCCGTACAATTACTCATAAAGAAAGTTAGACATATTTCAATCAAGTTTAGGATATCGAACTGTAAAAGGAGCGTAGTTAAAAAGGCATTCTTCGTCGAAAATATAGTTTTGAGTTTTCTAAGATTCATAATTTAAAGTTTTCACTGACATAAACGTTTTTAAAATCTAAGTTTGCGTTTTAAAATAAAATTAATTATTTAAAATCAATTATTACATAGGGCGCTCATTCTAGGTACGGCCTGTCATTTCGGAGCCCCCATAATAGCAAAAGGACGTGAAGTAACAAAAACAGGAATAATTGCTCTAACAGTTTTATACATATGTGCACATTTGTTTGTGGATGCATATTATGTTATGCAGAATTATACGTGCTGTGGCGACAAAACTTAATATTAATATTTTATTCATATTTAACTTACACGATTGCGTAGAATTATCGGTGTAATAATGATGAATAACAAACACTTAAGGTATTCAATATTCAATTGAAGATAAATCGTTTTTCACAAAATTAATAGTCACATAAGTTTGTGGCCTTGCCTTTAGGTGGCGTTGCTGCCGACAACAAAGCATCGAGTTTTATGTAAACACATGTTAGAAGTAAACATAGGAAATATCAGGATATTGTTTATACAAATACTCTTACGTTTGAGTACTCTGTGTGTTTTGTGTATGAGCGCGCAAGCATAGTGTGTGTGTTGATACGGGCGTGCGTGCATACCTGCTCTGCTATTATGTGTATAAAATTTATTACAAAAGGTATCCCTTTATAAAGTAAATATAATCCGGTTACATTGTAACATACAGAAATAACCTTGGAAGCCGGTACGTATATATATATATAAATTGTCATAAAATAAGTAAAAAAAAATTAAAAAGTTTTTAATGACAATAGCAATTAAGTACATAAAAAAATCTACGATTTGAAAAACAAAAAACCTTACTAGGATCATCTCTCATAAAATGGCGAGCAAATTAAAATCTTCAAAAATTTTGAGATTTTAGCCAGAAAAATTAAATTTTTGTTTCAAATTTTTTTTTAAGTTTCTACAATAAAAAACAAATATTTTGGTCCAAAGAAATTGATTTTATCTTTTTTAATTCAAGAGAAATCGAATTTTAAAGAAAATTGCATTATAATGAAGTTTAATTTTTTTTTGAGGTTATGTTGACCTTTTAGGTAGCACTACTAACCCAGTTTGATTTGTTAATTCATAACGAGTATGTTGACTTTTTTTTGGTCTCGATACGTCCAATAGAACCGAAGTTATGGCCGATACACTTATACGATGCACCAAAAATGCACCAAAAATGCACTAAAATGCACTTATCTCGTGACGCACAAGCAGGATTTTGTAAAAATTTTAACTGTACACTTACTTTTGCTTACTTAATCTATTCCAGCAAAAAATTGGACGGAGGATAAACATCCTTTTTCGGTATTTTTTGGTGCTATTTTGCCTCTACTAATGGCCTGTGTGTTTGGGTTTGGATGTGACTAACAATTTTTTTTTGTGTCTGGTCGAGACAGTCTTTATAAAAAGTATTAGGCCTAATTTTAAACATTAAAATATTAAAAGTATTTTTTTTTATATTAAAAGTAGACCAGTAGACCAGTGGGTATGGCACATGACTATTAATCTAGAGGTCGCGGGTTCAATTCCCGGGCCCACACCATAAAATCAAGGCGCGTTTTTCAGCCCCCAGGTCGACTCAGCCTGTTGAAAATGAGTACCTGGGATACCATACTGGGGATAATAATGGGCGGCTGAAGCGTAGTGCTGGCCACACTGCCTTCCTTGTATGCAGTACGGCTCACATTAGGCAGCCTACCCTGCCTACTCCTAAGCTACTTCGGTGGTATACATGGGAGCCATTATTATTATTATAATATTAAAAGTATAAATAGATAACTTACATATTGTTACGACTGTCTACTGATCGTCGTATGGTACAGTGGAAAACAAAATACAAGACACCATATAAGTCACTAATCACCAGCTTCAATATCACAATTAAACAGTTTGTAATTAACAAGATAGTCTCTTACAACAAATCAAATAAAAATTGTTCACACGCAATAAAAATGTCCACTAGTATAAAAGACAATTGTATTACAATTTTAATTAAAAGAGTTGTGTTAGTGGTTATACTCACAAACAGAATTATCACTGTTGCACACTACTATAGAAAAATTATTCCGATTAGCGCTTTCAAGCTTCTCAGCTCGTCGTCAGATCGGAAATAATTCTGTTTGTATTAAAATTGTCCCGCACAAATATAAAACACATAACACATCGCCAAAATCGCAACTCAAACTGAAATTGAGCGTCACTGAGTACTTGTATTTATACCCCGCCGAAAATCCAGAAATATCCATACTGCGCGTCAAGAACGCTACTAGAAAACACCAGAACGTAATTGACTGCGGCCTTGCACACAGTGTGCGCGGCCGCGGGATTTCTGTCACAGTCTAGCTAACGGGTTGAGAATCACGTACGCACACACATTACAGCCGGATTCCACTGGAACATTCGAGAAACACGTAGATTGTTCTGTAATGTTTTAACAATATTTTATGTTACATTGATAAGTTCGTAATAGTAAACATTTATAAAAACTCATTAATGTGCGAAGTAGTTGCTCTACAAAAGATGCAATCTTCAACATTCGTTACACTACATTTAACATAAGCTAGGAAGTAAGTTGATAATTAAATATATATTTTCTTAACATTGGTCTAAGTCTTTCACGGCCGGCGCGGCGTCGACATTATTAAAACGGGCGTCAGCCGGGCTGGTAAGCCGTGGTCTCATGATAATTGTACCATACGTTTCGGCCTCTCATCGGAGGCCATATTCAGTGGAAAATTAGCGTAGTTGGAGTTCGTCAAATAACCTGGTGTTGCCTCAGTCCTGGGGTTATTTGCTGAACTCCAGCTACGCTAGTTTCCATTGAAGATGGCCTCCTATGGTGAGGTACAAAAACCTGGTACAATGTCTGGTACACATACCATGAGACCACGGCCTATCAGCCCGGATAACAGCCGCTTTTAATAATAAATTTTCTTATTGAAAATTTTATTAAATACATTTTAAGCTATCTGTAGATAGCCTTTTCAAAAATTAAAAATTTTTTTTTGTAGATTATATCTATTATCGACATTTATTGACAGCTGCTAATTTAGGCGTAATTACAACGTGAACAAAATGAGTCTGATAAAATGAAGACAGTTTTAAAAACAAACGAAAAATAACAAAAAACGATCAAATATTTTATCATATAACAAATGTTGAGTGCAGTTTTTTAAACTTTGCTGTTAACAATTTAAAACCGAGTTTTTAGTAAACTACTAAGTAATTCCTTTACAATGTAGATAGTTTGTCTAACACACAGAGAAAAAAAGAGAAAAACTGGCATTCCGACGTCACGTATTGGGGCCACAGCGGGTAAAATATATTGCTGTTGTTGGTGGTGTTGTTTGCTTCTGCTGGGGATTAAATAAAAAATACATTTCTGCGCCGAGCACACTCACACTAACAGACGGCGCGATGGAACAGAGCACAGAATGCAAATCATGCACTGACCATCGTGTTAGTAGTAGGCTACAGTATATTTAGTAATACAACTTTGTTGTGTTCGTGGCGACGTATGATATAAGCGTTATAGTCAAGAAAATTATAACAATGTACAACCGACTGGAGAGGCGGGTGACGATCAACACGGAGAAATCCGACGCGATCTGTTTTCACGCGTAAGTCCATTTCCCGATGCCAGCCCCTCTCCGTAGAAGGGAGACCCCATTGCCTGGAAAGAGACAATGAAGTACTTAGGCGTTCACCTACACCGGCGGCTATGCTTCAGCACCCACGTGACCGAAACCCTCGACAACGCTAACTGCGTCCGAGCAAAAATATCCCATTTCTCTCGTGTCGCAGCCACCTGGCTCTGCGCACGAAAGTCACCATCTATCTTTTGTTGCTCAGGTCTGTACTGACCTATACGGCTCTCGTAACAGGTGTAGGCTGGAAAGATTCCAAGCGAAAACCGTGCCTTGTCCGTTCCTATTATTTAATGGGAGGCAGTCTTCGAGTTCCTACCTTATCTCCTTTTGTCCGGTCGTAGCTGTAACTCTCATTGCTGCAGCTGCGACCTCATCCTTCCCACATCTGAGAACAATCAGCATCACAGAACCTCCATCACCGATTCGGGTCAAACACGCCCTCGGGTTGAAATTGTTCCCCCCCCCCCTTAAGACATCCTCGCAGTAACTTCAGTCCGTAGCCCTAGAGTTGACCTTTGAAAACTCTCTTTTCCTTCCAACCTTAACCGTATCCTAGTACGCTGTGTCAGCTGCTTGTCGCTGTTACCTTGGTCACCGGCACGGAGGCTCTCTGCCTCGCGGAGAAGTTGTGCTTGGGACAGTCAACGTTTGTTGCCTGAATCGATTCCAGCAGTAGTGCCACAAATACAAGTCTTCTTTCTCCCCCGCCATCTAGCGAAAGGTCGTGTTTCCTTTCCAGTTTTTAGGCAACCCTTCGACCGTACCAGTACTATGTTATCTTCTGGCATAATACAGATCCAAAGAAACTCCACTCAAACAAAGCTAGAAGTTACAAGGCCATCGCCATCCAGACCATATCAGTCTGCCTCTAGCTGTAGTTAGGGTAGGCTGTGTTCGTTTGTTTCCGCTACATTCTGGAATTTTCCATAATCCTTTGTGTGTCTGGAGCCCGGCTCCAACCAGTCTAGGTCCAAAATAACTCATTTTGGATCGCGTTGGCGGTTTCCTTTCCTGTTTTTCGGCTACCCTTCGTCTGTACCAGTACTATGTTATCTTCTGGCAGCCATTGGGATCGACCCAGATGTGCCTGCCACGGGTGCAAAGACGCCCCGAACGTACAAAGCAAAGTGACGGGAGAGGATTATCAGCACAAATTGTAGAGGACTTCGTAGCCGGTGTAACTGCAGCGTTGCCGCGACTGTCGACTATTGAACCGCTATCAATAAACGCAGATATTGAGGCCTCGCCTGCATTGTCATTATGACTTCAAAATGTTAATTTCAACAAGAAGAATGACGTAGATGTAGACAATCCTGGAATACAGTAGCTGCAAGATTTCGAGTAGAAATAGGAAACATGCTACATGAGCGAACTAGGGGCGGATCTGGCAAACAATTTCAACAAGAAGAATGACGTAAATGTAGACAACCCTGGAATACAGTAGCTGCAAGATTTTCAGTAGAAATAGGAAACAAGCTACATGAGCGAACTAGGGGCGGATCTGGCAAACAATTTCAACAAGAAGAATGACGTGGATGTAGACAACCTGGAGTAGAGTAGCTACAAGATTTCCAGTAGGAGTAGGAAACATGCTACATGAGCGAACTAGGGGCGGATATGGCAAAAAATTTCAACAAGAAGAATGACGTAGATGTAGACACCCCTGGAATACAGTAGCTGCAAGATTTCCAGTAGAAATAGGAAACATGCTACATGAGCGAACTAGGGGCGGATATGGCAAACAATTTCAACAAGAAGAATGACGTGGATGTAGACAACCTGGAATACAGTAGCTGCAAGATTTCCAGTAGAAATAGGAAACATGCTACATGAGCGAACTAGGGGCGGATCTGGCAAACAATTTCAACAAGAAGAATGACGTGGATGTAGACAACCTGGAATACAGTAGCTGCAAGATTTCCAGTAGAAATAGGAAACAAGCTACATGAGCGAACTAGGGACGGATCTGGCAAACAATTTCAACAAGAAGAATGACGTGGATGTAGACAACCTGGAATACAGTAGCTACAAGATTTCCAGTAGGAGTAGGAAACATGCTACATGAGCGAAGTAGGGGCGGATATGGCAAACAATTTCAACAAGAAGAATGACGTAGATGTAGACAACCCTGGAATACAGTAGCTGCAAGATTTCCAGTAGAAATAGGAAACATGCTACATGAGCGAACTAGGGGCGGATCTGGCAAACAATTTCAACAAGAAGAATGACGTGGATGTAGACAACCTGGAATACAGTAGCTGCAAGATTTCCAGTACAAATAGGAAACATGCTACATGAGCGAACTAGGGGCGGATATGGCAAACAATTTCAACAAGAAGATGACGTAGATGTAGACAACCCTGGAATATAGTAGCTGCAAGATTTCCAGTAGAAATAGGAAACATGCTACATGAGCGAACTAGGGGCGGATATGGCAAACAATTTCAACAAGAAGAATGACGTGGATGTAGACAACCTGGAATACAGTAGCTGCAAGATTTCCAGTAGAAATAGGAAACATGCTACATGAGCGAACTAGGGGCGGATCTGGCAAACAATTTCAACAAGAAGAATGACGTGGATGTAGACAACCTGGAATACAGTAGCTGCAAGATTTCCAGTAGAAATAGGAAACATGCTACATGAGCGAACTAGGGGCGGATCTGGCAAACAATTTCAACAAGAAGAATGACGTGGATGTAGACAACCTGGAATACAGTAGCTGCAAGATTTCCAGTAGAAATAGGAAACAAGCTACATGAGCGAACTAGGGACGGATCTGGCAAACAATTTCAACAAGAAGAATGACGTGGATGTAGACAACCTGGAATACAGTAGCTACAAGATTTCCAGTAGGAGTAGGAAACATGCTATATGAGCGAACTAGGGGCGGATATGGCAAACAATTTCAACAAGAAGAATGACGTAGATGTAGACAACCTGGAATACAGTAGCTGCAATATTTCCAGTACAAATAGGAAACATGCTACATGAGCGAACTAGGGGCGGATCTGGCAAACAATTTCAACAAGAAGAATGACGTGGATGTAGACAACCTGGAATACAGTAGCTGCAAGATTTCCAGTACAAATAGGAAACATGCTACATGAGCGAACTAGGGGCGGATATGGCAAACAATTTCAACAAGAAGATGACGTAGATGTAGACAACCCTGGAATATAGTAGCTGCAAGATTTCCAGTAGAAATAGGAAACATGCTACATGAGCGAACTAGGGGCGGATATGGCAAACAATTTCAACAAGAAGAATGACGTGGATGTAGACAACCTGGAATACAGTAGCTGCAAGATTTCCAGTAGAAATAGGAAACATGCTACATGAGCGAACTAGGGGCGGATCTGGCAAACAATTTCAACAAGAAGAATGACGTAGATGTAGACAACCCTGGAATATAGTAGCTGCAAGATTTCCAGTAGAAATAGGAAACAAGCTACATGAGCGAACTAGGGACGGATATAGGAAACAATTTTTGGGGGGATCTAAAGTGTAAATGATAGGACTGAGTGAAGATAAAAATACAGTGTGTTATTATCAACTCAACTAGCTTATTAAAATACACATACTTACAAAATCACATCTGTATTTATCAGTTCATTGTTCTTTTTATTATATTTACTTACAGTTTAAAATGCCCACTACTCGTTTAAGTTATGCATGAAACAATAATAATGACATGGTCGTAAGGTACAGTTACAGTTTAGTGTAATTGTAGAGTAAAACCATGAACCTACGTAACGTGATTTGAACTTCATATGATATTTACACTCTCAAAACCATTCTACAATCACAAGACAACGACAAAAAATTCGTCCGGTGTGACACTGGGGGGGGGGGGGATTTTCCCACTTTGGGTCCGCGCCTGGAGCAAAGACACTGCTAAAAGGAAGTCAAATTGGACGCAATTTGTGCAAGTTTAATTATATTTTAAACATTATTTAGACAAATTTTCTACAATTCTTTTATTTTTATGTAAATTACTCAATACAATACTAAGATACAATATAAAATGTATTTTTCTTACTTGAGACACGTTTTGAGCATTAAGTATGATGTTCTTCGTCGGTTATGTTGGTTTTCTGCCTTCAAATATTACCAGTGATTAAGTATTCAAGTTTAATTTTGCGAAACCGACATTATCCATTACTGATTTAATTGTTAAATTAAATTACGTTACTAATTTATTTAGGTTACAGCCAAAAATTTAAAAAAAATTTTGTTACGAAGATCGCACGAATCACCGTGGTGTTTGAACAGTGGAAATAGAATATTTCACACCAGAGAATTCGTTACTCATACATGCAATTACAGATTAAGTAAACAAAAACACTCGTATAAAAGAATATTATTCAAGCTTATGTTTATAAACACAAATGTAATACATAATAAATATTATTTATAGGTTGATTCAGTAGCTGTAGTCGACGTGTGCTCCGAATCACTGGGATGGCAGATTATTATTTACGCTATGGGTATTTTGTCATGTTTAGAATTTTTGACTGAAGAAGGCTATTAACTCTGGTGTTGGCGCAACGTTAGTTTTTATAAAAAAATTGACCATTGATGGCTGAGTTCCTTTTTTTAAAATGTAACTCTTTGTTTAACTCTTCACAATTTTACGATAATTCTGATTTGAACTTTACATAATGAAAGTATAATGGATCGACAGTTATACAGTTTAATGGTCAGAAAAATCAGTTTCGTAAACCACTTAACTACAACAGGTGTAATGTTGTTACGGTAGATTATTAATGAAAAAACGATAGCTTCAGATGTAAGCTTCATACGAATGCAATTTGTTGTTTGTCATTCGAACAAGACTATCGAAGGTTTCACTGCAGATTGAGTTTTCTGACTTTCTCAAGTTGACAACGTTGTAGTGTTGTAGAGAGAGAGCATCAACGACAATAACAAGATTTTATCGTTGATTTCACTGTGATAAGCGAACCGTCAGAAGAAACTTACAAACTTGGTTTGCTACGGTCAGACTGCTTTGTTACCCTTAGTGCTTTGAAAATCGCTTTTTGTGCTCATCATTACGTAGGTACTCCATCTCAGATTACCATTACTCATCCCAGAGGCTACGCCATAGCCTTTTGGAGGGCTAGTAGCTTCGGACCTCTCTCAAAATCCCCTTTTACAATAACCAGCACTGATGTTTTGTATTACTTCATACGGTGTTCAAATGTTGATCTATACGTCTGTATAAGGATACGCACCCACTCTTAAAATAGGACAATACTAATATACTACAGATTTTATTTTGAGAGAGGGAAAATGCATTATGCACCATCAAAGAGACACAGGTCTCCGGAGTTTCGAAATCTCACCAACCTTATCTTCAGGCTAACTACTACGAGACCAATTTCTCATTTCATTAAGGTGACTCTTTTATTTAGCCGTTACCGGGCTCTTTCCTGCTTCTTCTTTAGCACTCAGATGATTCAAAGTCCTGTTTCTTCTTGCTTCTTCTACGCAATACGATTCTCACAAATGCCTCCACCTAATCTTTCTGGACTCTGTGAGGTTGCATGATCTTCACGAGATTGTCGGGAATTATCTGATCAATCTCCTCCTGGAATCCCTGTTTCCTTACCGCCCACCTATCACATTCGAAGGAAGTGTGATGCGCGTTGTTCAGATCCGAATCGCAGTAGGGGCATAGCAGGCATCTGACTCTACTCAGTCAGAAACTGTTTTAATAGATCGCACTGAACAGGAGGTCCAATCATTCACTCAGACTGTCTATCAGTTTGGCAGTCCATCCACTCTAGTCTCGTTGTTGCAACGGTCCTCCCGCCAACAAATAGTTAGATCCCTGGCTTAAACTGTCTATACACACCTTCAGTCTACAGATCTGCTCCCGTTCCCGAGCCATCAGATCGATAGGGATGACCCCTCGCTGGCTCTGACACGGTTCGGTAAGAGCACGCCACTACAGGAACTCTTCGTTGCACTGAAGCCACCTGCTTTCTGTATTTCTCTTTCTTCAGTGCGCCAGCCCATACCTTACAGCCATATAAAAGTGCGGCATGGGTAACTGTCATTAACAGCTCCCTCCTACTAGGTAATGGTGAGCTCAATCTGGCCAAGATCTTGCTGAGTGCTGTCATTGTCTTTGCAGCTGTGTCTGTGTCCAGTATGATAATTTTTTGTTCAGGCGCACACCTAATATTGTATTTGATTTCCTTTTTGCTTTAAATTCTTTAAGTCCCTGCACGCGCATGTAATAATGTGGGGATGTCTCTCTTTGTGAGCAGGTATGACAAAATAGGTATGACCTCACTTAAAGTTACAGTAACACTAAACAGTACAATTTTAACATTTATAAGTAACATTAAAGAAACGGTAAGTGCCATTAAATTAAAGTGCCAAGCAGATCCTGTTCGGTTTCCGACTTCGATGGGTTGTTATTCATGTACATTAAATACTGTATATACGAATAGGCCTACATGTATTTAGGTTCAGAGTAAAACGTTTACGAATTGTAGCAATAAATCGAGACAGGGTACAAGGTAAAAGAACGGGATGGATGTAATTATACAAGGCTGTATTGTTCTGTGCGGCGAGGGGTTCGCGCACTATAATGGCCGCAGAACGGAAATTGCGCACTCTCGTGACTTACGACGCAAATACAAACGACAGAGCAGAGGTACAGAGAGAGAGATATATGGACGCCGGCTTCACCGGTCAGATTACGGCCGGTAACTAAGCTCCTACAGCTACCGACCGTCCAACTCACTGCCAGTACACTACCGTAGTTTTTAGAATTACATAAATTTATTTGAATTGTATTACGCGTATGAAAGTCTCAGTACATAATTGTTCGATTATATTTGTTTTGGGGGCAACAGTGGGTGTAACTTCAGGAAATTAAAAAGATGGACATAAGATGACAAATTTGTTGAAATATCGAGTAAAAGGCGCGGATGGCGGATGTAAATACAATCACCGCGGCAGCAGAAATGAAGCTCTTACGAGTGGTTCAGAGGATGCTCTCGATTATATATGTTCGTAATGAGTGAGCTTAAGGTGTCCCCATTGTTTGAAAATTTGATGAATATAACAACGAACGTGTTATTCGCATGGAAAAGCCCTGTCTACCAAAGCAAGCATATTTTTACGCTTCACAGGGGAGTCGTAATGTACGAAGGCCCACAAAACGATGGTCTCAATTTTAGTTCAACTTTAAATACTTGTAAACTATATCAATTTAAATTCCCAATGTATATAAGGCTTTTGAAACCGGAACAGGTGTCTACACCTACTCCAGGATGGAAGAAATAGAAGACCAAGTAATATGTTTCTTATATATTAATTCGTGACAGATAATTCCGGCTTAGAAACAAGGTACGTCGAGATACAAAATTAAAGTTCTACAAGTTATGTCAGTCTCTGTACTGTCCTGTGGGCGACAACCAGGAAACGATACTGTAAAATACAGGCCTCGGAAATAGCGTTCTTAAGATGAGTTAAAGGGTGTTCTAAACTTGACCGTACAAGGAATGCGGCCAAAAGAGAAAAGTTACAAGTTTTAGCTTCGATGAAAAACTAAAAGATTACAAACAACGCTGGAAAGAACATTTAGAAAGAATTTCAGATTCCAGACTGGTCAAACAAGCCTGGAAATACGAACCTACGGGACACAGGTGTGTGGGTAGACCCAGGGAGGCGTGGCTGGAGGATTTTTGAAGGTGGAACAGGCAGCACCATGCCTATGCCGTGCCGTGAAGATGAAGATGATGATAATTCCGGCCTAAGATGTTTAACTCTTGCTACTTCTTTAATGACATACTGCTCACGTGTACGTTTACCGGGTGTGCATTTACCAAATTCGAATGTATCTCTTACTTTACGTTGTATGTGTTAATTTCAGTATCTAATTTCGAAACATTTAATGGATTCATTGTATGTATTTATGTGATCACGAACTACAGAAATAAACGAACTTCAATTTTTGTTAAATACAGTTTTTCCGTAGTTGAGGTTTTTGTCGTGATCCAAGTGTTGACTCTATCGCCTTTGAATGACGGTGTCACTCTGTAGTATACGATGAACAGGGAAAAGGCACAAATGATGCAGATTCTACGAGCTGGAAAAAATACAGGGGCGTTGTATTTAGGGAGGGGGCGAACGGGACCAGACCCCCTCATCCCAGAGGGTCGAAACAGTTGATGAATTTTCTTAATCTCTTAATTTTTAGGCTATTTTGTCATTTTTCAGTTGTGTACTCTAATGTAGTAGTAAGTCTTTTTTTAATATAGGCCTAAAAACAGGTTTATTACACAGCATTAGTGTATATGTTTGAAATACGAAATATAGGAAAATGACTTCAGTCAATAAGTATCTTGTAAATAATGTTTCAATAACGCCTACCGTTTACTTTAATGGGATTGATTTCGGGATGTTATCAGACGTTTTTCAGCCACTTTAAAGATAGTAAACTTGATTAGTCTTAAGTTGTTTTTTCTTTTGTATGGAAGCGACAAAAAGGTCAAATTCTACAAACACCACTGCAACAATATTGTGTATTATCTCGACAGTGTTGGACCTTTCATTACCGTCAGGCATCCAAACGAACGCGTCTGTCATTTTCAACAGATCTACCTAACACAGTTTTATGAATCAGCGTATGTTAAGCGTGTAAAGATTTCTCGTAATTACAGAAGGCTACATTCTTTATGGTCGGGTCTAGAGTCGCTAGTGCACACACGTAATTGCCAATTCAGCTCCACCCTATTAACCGTAACGGCCTACAGCGGCGCCTGGTGAAATCGACTATTAATTTTTACGATCGGAACGCGTTTAATATCAGCAGCCATACTTTTTATATAGGTTTCTATGAAACCACAGTACGGTATCAACTGTTTAGTGTTCACTTTTGTCCAGTTTTTTAATTAAGTCTAATAAAGTAGACGATATATACTGGGTTTATTGGTAGACAAAATGGTTACACCAGACGTAATGTGTCGTCGTAAACAACGCCTTTAACTGCGGCTTGCGACCTTTGTTGTGCGACCATTTTTGCACGGCCATTATTTTTATTCCGTCAAAGAGTGACGCCGACATATGCTCGTCGTACTAAAACAAGTTTAATAGGAAACGTCATGATCACTGCAAACCTGTTTTTATTAAACTTGGAAATGGCAGCATATTATGGTGATTCTTGTAACACACAAATCGATTCGCATCATCGATCATTACGTAAAACAATATTTTAAGGAAAAAAATCATTAAGTAAGATTGAGATTCTCAAACTTTTTACCCTGCGTGCCAGTGTGTATTAGACGAAGAAGTCGCCTCTCCGTTGAAATAGTATTGAAAAAAATATCTTTATGTCTCTTCGTGCGAACGTTATGAACATTTATTAAGCGTACAGGAAGTGCCTTTAACATCACTTAACATCACTGCCTTTTTAATTAAAAATCGACGTGCCGGCTATACATAAGAAACGGTAGCCGTCTTCAGGCGGAAACTAAACTAAAACATCAAAAAAAAAAAAAAAAAAAAAAATACTCTCTGTTTCACAACCGACAGAGAGTCTCAACACACATAATATTGTTACGACATTACAGAACAATCTACGTGTTTATCGAATGTTCCAGAGGAATCCGGCTGTAATGTTGTGGCGTACGTGACTCTCAACGCGTTAGCTAGACTGTGACAGAAGTCGCCGGCCTCGCGCACTGCGTCAAGGCCGCAATGAATTAAGTTCTAGTGTTTTCTAGTAGACGCCTATTGGCGAATATTCTGGAACCTCAGCGGGGTATAAACACAAGTACTCAGGGAGTATAAATACAAGTACTCAGGGAGTATAAATACAAGTCCAGTTATTGTCGGGCGAAACTCTGTGAGTTTGAGTTGCGATATCTCAGTGCGGTTCGAGTATTGCGGCGAAGTATTACGTGTTTTATAATTGTGCGGGACGATTGTAATACAATTGTGTTTTATATCAGTTAACATTTTTATCGCGTGTGAACAATTTTTATTTTATTTGTTGTAAGAGACTGTCTTGTTAATTACGAACAGTTTAACTGTGATAATTAAAGCTGGTTTCCAGTGACTTAATTGGTGTCTTGTTTTTAGTTTTCCACTGTACCATACGACGATCAGTGATACTGTCGTGACAATATGTAAGTAACGAACAAAAATAATTAAATGGAACTGACCGACGATGAAATCTATAAGTCACCAACATACACACTGAATACACAACAAAAGACGCACGAACTCACATGGACTGCACAGGGTCGCAGATTCCGGGTAACCTTGAGGCGTGCGTCTTCATGTCTTGTATTTTTATGTTTATTTCTTACATATATATTGTGTAAATAAATTAGTATGTTTTGAGTCTCTGTCGGTGGTGTAGAACAGAGTATTGTTTGTCTTTTATTTTTTCTTAAAGACGGCTACCGATTTGCTGTGTAGCAGAAACGTCGCTTTTTATTAAAAAAGCAGTGACGGAGAAAGTCCGTGTTACTAGTAGGCCTAACGTCAATAAACCCAACCCATCACTAACATCTCTTGAAGAAATCTGTAAGGAATTGACGAGAATATGTAGTAATTCAAATTACAATAAGTTTAATTAAATAAAATCTATATCTATCTCAAAACAATATTATGATAATAACGTATAAAGATAAGGGTCGTACATTTACTGGGGGCTGGACCCCTCCCTAGGATCGAAAAAGTTGACGAATTTTGTTAATTTTTTTTTAGGCTGTTTTATTATTTTTTTCACCTATGTACGCTAATTATTTGTTAAATATACAAACAAGTTTATTACACAGCATTAGCGTGTACGTTTGAAATATGCAATATAGGAAATCAATTTAGTCAATAAGTATCTTGTAAATAATATTTTAATAACGTGTATTTTTACTGCATTATTACCGTTTACTTTAATGGGACTGAGTTCAGCCAGTTTAAAGATAATAATGTTGATCAGTTTTAACTTATTTTTTCTTTTGTATGAAGCTGACCCGATACCGGGCCCCCAAGGCAAAATTCTAGACACGCCACTGATAAACACCACTACGTATAAAACGTGTTTACAAACTTATATTACGATTCTGTGTACTTAATTTTATTAAATGCTTTAATCAACTGAATCTATTGAATCTAATCCGTGTACTTTATTGAACTCTGGGTTTAATGATCGTTTTTAACTTTCAATGAATATGTTTCTATGGAAACTTATGTTAACATGGATCAATGTGATTCTTTGACGTCCTCCTCCTTCCAAAAAAACAATTGAGACCTGGTTTGAGACCTACTAAAATGAGAGAACATCTTACATGTAGGCCTACTTTTAACATTGTGCCCTGTTGCGTAACATTGCTTGCAGGCCAGCACTCTCTCTCTCTCTCTTTCTCTCTAGCTCTCTCTGTGTCTGCCTGTCTATCTCTCTCACACTTTCTGTCTGTCTGTCTCTCTCTCTCTCTCTCACACTGTCTGTCTGTATGTCTGTCTGTCTGTCTGTCTGTCTGTCTCTCTCTCTCTCTCTCTCTCTCTCTCTCTCTCTCTCTCTCTCTCTCTCTCTCTCTCTCTCTCAGACACACAAAACAACGAGCTATTTTGTGAAGTCAAAAGAGAAAAACGGGAATGTGCGTCTATAAGTTTTCGTAACATTCAAAACAGATACGAAGTTTTGTTTCTATGAGAGTTAAACTTTCACTGCTTTGTGAAGAAAGCTGGAATACACATTATTGTACGTACAGTATGTGACGGAATACTTCGCCAAAGACATTACCCGCTGTTTGGCGGCATTCGTAGAATAGTTTGGCAAAGTTGGACGCCACAGCCACATTTATCTCGTCGCCTGACTTTCACTGCTGCCGTACGTTTGCGAGGCTCAGCTCCACGGCTAAGACGCAGTAACACATTTGACAGACGGTGGAACAAGCTTAACTCAGTCTTTGTTGTATATGCCCGTATACCCTTTGGCATCACACTTTGTTATTGTTATTCCACACGTAAACTGTGCTTTTTACAGAGGCGTCGCGACTTTCAGATATAAACTAAATAAAATCCGATTTCATACACAGACAACAAACGATTTAAAGGCAGTTAAGTTCATTCTGTTTATGCTTCATGTAGATACATAAATGCTACTTCGATAATGTGTTTTTTTAAGTGTCTTTCACAATAAAAAGCTACACAATTATTAGTGTTTTAAATATTGGCTTTTATCAGTTGAATATATTGATAACTATATTTGATTTATAATTGAAATTTTGGATTTTAAAAAGAGGTACATTAAGCTTCCTTCATATTATACTTTAGTACAACAACCTATGACAGTTTAAACTGGTACACTCTAGACGTACCTCAAGTCTGTTCATAATAAATATCCATTGTCCTATAATCCATTACTCCGTATTCAAATTATTTTTTTTTTTATTATAAAAGTCATAATTATTTTATTACTAAAATAATACCATTATAAAATATAATATTTATTTTCTTCATTGTAATATTGTTATTAAATTTATTCCTGTATTTTGTTGTCCATGACGTGACGTTGTTATTAAATTAACACTAATATATAACACTACCAACTCGGATCATAACAGTACCGCAGGACGGACAGCACTATTAGTGGCAGTCTCTGACGAAGCGGTGCGAAAACTAGTTTAGGCCATCAGGTAAGAATTTTTGATTTTTATCAATAGTAGTGTTTGATCCGAATCGGTAGTGTTACATATTAGTTAATTTAAATGTGTTATTATTAGTATACGATATAGGCTAAATATAATAAAGCATTTTAATTTTAATTAAATTAACTAATATTCTTGTAGATAGCTAGTGGGAATGTGTGTAATTAGTTTTTGTTTAATTCTACAGGTTCATCTAGTTTTAACTACAAGGTTTCACAATAATTATAATCGTTTTATTTCTTATAAAGGGAAGACCATTATTCACCATTATTTTATGTATTGAGTAACTGCATAACGTTACGAGATCAGTACAGATAATATATTGCTACGACAATTACGGAACGCTCTCGAAAAAACGAGTGTCGTTCTACACGCTTCTCGACTAGCCCAGCGTGTCAAGGCTGTCCACAAACGTAGCACTCCGGACTGTTCGAGAGCACTTGTAACTACGCAAATTGTACTGGCACGCCGCCAAAAGAATGGAAAATTATACTGGAACACCTGCGGGACCTGTATGAGTAACACCGGCTGGCTTAGAAATTAGTTAGAATGGGCGTTTTCTTTAGTGCGGAACAAATGATTAGTGAAAAGTGACTACTGAGTAATCGCGTGTTGGTGACTACTCTTATTGGTGACATTATTATCGCGTGTTGGAAATTTTAACTTGAATTACTGTATTAGAGTGTCTTGCTGATTACAAATTTGTATTTGTGACTAATTAAGTTTGGTAATTAGTGACTTCATTGGTGTCTGTATTTTGTTTCCATTGTACAATACGTCGATCCGTGAGACAGTAGTAATAATTTTTTAACTTATTGAATTTTCCGTTTCCAATCGTACGATACAGTAAAATAGTAAAAAGCACTTTAATAATAAAAAGAGTATGATAATAAATTACACCCAGCTTTCCCGTGCCACTTTTATATTCACGGCAATTTGTTCAACTTGTAACGAAGCACTGTCTAAGTTACGTAATTCATACAGTTCATGTGATCTTCAGAATCGTCTCGAAATATGCAAACCTGACTAAAAAAATGGAGCAGTAACAAAAGTGAAACCAAATCTGTGCAAGCGTTACGTTTATACTAGACAGAGAAACCAGTTCGCCAGTTATCCTAAACAGCCAGCCGCTTCCACAACAAGGTACCGTCAAGTACTCAGGATTGTATTTGGTCCGTGGTCTTACATGGGAGCAGCACATGCAGTCTAAAAGAAAACAACTAGGCTTAAAATATACGAAATTTACTGGTAGACAAGACAAAATTCATTATCATTTAGTAGTAACAGCCTCCTTTACAAAACTATTTTAAGAGCTGTGTGTACAGACGGTCTGCAAGCGGTATCGGTAGTTCCAGCAGTCAACACCATCAACTGTTAAATGTTGACCACAGTATCTCTTAAGTACAAAAACTATCTGCTTAGTGAATTAGTATTAAATATCAGAAACATCAATTCCAGGCAAGGAGCTAATAAGAACAAAAATAATGATTAGCGATCGAATTCTAGAACAGGCGAGTCACTTTAATTATTTGGAAAATGAGATTG